>CAEGAF010131272.1:0-107211 GCA_903067075.1 Micropoecilia bifurca
TTGTGTTAACTTGTATTTTTAAGGCAGCAATTGAACTCAAGTTTTTAAGTTTAACCACCCTAATTATTTTTACAGTGTAGGCATTATTTTGACTCCAAGATTATTCTGTACAGTGAGTCATCTTTGTTTAAGCTCCCTGGATGTTTGGCGTACGCCGGAGTCAGTAAAGCTGAAAAGATGGGCTCTGGTGCTGTGACTGACAGAGTACAAGCCCGTATTAGATGTTACATTTAAAGTGTCCAATCAAAACGTCACTCAGAGTATGAGGGAAGGGTCGGAGAGGGACATTGCGTCATTTTTTTTTTTTGAATGATTGACAGGTAACAAGCTCCTTCCGGCTCCTCTGTCACTCACATTTGTTGCTCCTGGGTCGCGTCGTCGTCGTTTTGTCTCTGGTCATGCTGCTGCCACTCCAACACTCAAACATATCACTTAGCATCAAATGTTTTTATTTCATGCTGCATGACAGTAAGACAAGGTTTATGTGGCCGTTTCTATTATTTGGTGAGTAGGAGGGGAGGGGGGGGACAGCTGTTCAGGCTCCCCTGAATGGCTTCCTTTTGGGCGTAATGAGATGCTGAGAGTGCAGCTAATCTCTATTCTTCTGCCCAGATCTGCTGCTACATGAATATATGAGGGCTAACTACAGTTTTACTTCAAAAGCAAAATGAAAACATCACTCCTTTCTGAGTTAGTTTCTTTATTTCCATTTGATATTGCATTTTAAACAGTATTTGTCATGTTCTTTCGTCTCCTTTACCCCTCCTCCAGTGTTTGCCTGGCTTAGTAAAACTTTAGTATCGATTACAAACCCTGGGAATCCATGTAAAGCCTGATGAAGCTTTACTAGTTAGAGTCTAAAGAAAAAAAAAGAGCAAGGGGGATTGTCTTTATAACATGAAGGCAAAGCAGTGGATCAGAAAGGCAACGCTCAGACAAAAAAAGGGGCTAATCCGTGAAATCTGTCCAGGTCAAGGGTCAGCTTCCAGCCGGCCATGTGCGTCTAGGCATGTGTGTGTGGAGATTACTGTGGTCAGAATGAGGGGAGACTTAAAGGGGCTGTTTATCCTCTTTAAACTCACTTCACAAGCTGCACACATGTGAGGAAACACATGGAGGCGGGAGGGGTTCATGCTCCGTCCTACCCTCCAACACACACACTCACACACACTCACAATGCTTATGCTAATCGCGGTGAATTCTAATTAAGCTTCAGCCGCTTTCCCAATCAAACGGAAAACACATACAGTAATTGTCCCTCTTTACATACAGCCAGCATCTGCTTGAGATGTATTCATTAAAACGTGCCACTTCTTTGTTGTGTGTGTTTTTTTCTATGAGGGTTTTTGTGGTGTGTGCATGCTAATGTTGGATTGTTTGATAAAGACTTTCATTTGTCTAAATGTGAAGCGTAAACATGTCAGTAGAAATGCATTTCCTACTTGGATAGAAATCACAAAATACTTGAAAATATGTTTGGACCTGACATGATATTTAGTTTGATCATCAGCTGGAGATGAAGAGATAAAATATTCTTTCTTAAAAAATAGGAAGTTTTATATAAAAAGACATTGTTATGAATAAAATCTGCACACAGTTAAATTAATTCAAATGAATGAAGACAATTTTTTGGAGCTACAATATTGGCTTTTTAGTTTGTTGCATTTTCTTACAAATTAAAAAGTAATTCGAGGTTTGAAAATATTTATTTGTTTACTTATTCATGTTTTTCTTTATGTGTTTTGTTACTACCTTATGGATTAATTTACTCCTTTTAGTAGTTCCAGTTGTTTTTTCAGATACAGTTACTTGTAAAAGAGAACGTTGTTAGTTGATCGATTAAGTTGTTTATTTAGATATTTATTTTCTAATTTATTTGTATTATTTAACTAAGTTTAATTAATGGTAAATGGTAAATGGACTGAACTTATATAGCGCTTTATCCGATCATTTTTGACCACTCAAAGTGCTTCACACTAGAGCCACATTAATAAGTTTCTGATTTACTTAGGTTACGTGTATTTTGTATTTTATTACCTGTCTATTTACTGTACTTGTCTACATGTTATTTGGGAAAATAACTGTTATTTTCTTATAAATTATTGTTTATTTCCCATTATTCTACTTATTTACAAGTTTATTTATGCATTCAGATAATTTTGTATTTATTTTACTATTTTAAATATTTATTTGATTAGTTATGTGTGCACCCACTGAGATGCATGTTGATTTATTTTAGATATTTGATATAGCTTGTTTATTTATTTACTCATTTACTTATTTAGTTTTTCCCTTAACATTGTTTATTTATTTAGCTTAGTTGTTCGTTTTAGTCACTTGTTAATATATTTAGTGGCTTAGAAACATTTTTATGTACTGTTAGGCAAGTTTTTGTTTTCCTACAATAATGGTCCACTAAAAAATATAAATCAGTATTTGTTTAAAATGAATAAAGCCTCCTACTTTCTACAATGAAAGCTACAAAATATTAAAAAATATATTTATAGCAAAGGAAAAAGATTAAAACATTGAGCTGAATAAATACTTAAATAATTTTTCCACAGTCTGTTTAATGGGTTAGCATAGTTTCAAGATCTAAAAATGAAGAACCTTTCAACCATGATTTTAATACAATTAACTTTAAAGTAACATGTAGTTAAATATTTATAATTCTCAGTATGTAAAGCTGATTTGTGACACAATGATCTGGCTTAGTTCAGAGATTTTTCAGCTTCTATTTTCATCCTAAAGGGGACATGTTTGTTTTTTCTCACCCTCAGTAGCTCTGTGGGAGTCAAGTTCCACTTCACCTTGTAGTTTCTGCGGCCGGTGCAGGTGTCTCCGGGGTTGAAGGAGTAGAGGAGGTCAGGGGTCGAGTGTCAAGGGTTTAAGGGCTGTAAATGCTCCCACAGGGCCCGACACCTGTCGCACATGTGGGAGGTAGCATAAGCTGTCAAACCTTTGCCTCTGTGTGTGTGTGCTTGAGAGACAGAGACTGAGTCAGAAGACGGGCACCAGCAGTGGGAGAGAAAAAGAAATGAAGGGAGGCATGTGTAGAATGAAATTTGTTTTGGAATGGGTGGGTTCGAAGTGGGAATGGAAACACCTCACACGATACATGATACACCTGTAAGCAAGACCTAAAGCTGAGAAGAGATGACTGCAATGTTTTTGTTGTTGATCCATTTCAGGAAACCAAACATCCAGCATTGTGTTGAATAGACGAGTAGGTGTCAGGGATGTAAACAATTAATCGATGTAGATTAATAGTGTTGTAGTTTGTCCTCCACCCAGCAGAGGGTGCTGCTGGGTGGAGGAACCAGTTGATTCAAAATAAAGATGGGGGAGCCAGACCAGAATGGGAAAGAGATCAAAACAGAGCTCAGTGTGGAAGCTTGATCTTTCAGTGACAAGGACATCAGAAACACGATGAATACATTTATTTTCTGTATTTTCAGTTTTCTTCTTCTTCCTCAAGTAAATGTTTGATGAATCAGTCATGCGACCGTGGTCCAAATGAATCGGAAATAGTTTAATATATTGGTGAGTGTCCGACTTGCATATATGGGAAAGCAAGTTTAAAAGCAACACTCATAATTGGTCTCCATTATGCATAAGAAAATATGACCATATTTTTCTATGAAACAGCAATATGTGGTTGGCAGCCGATACCCCAAGGCATGGCATTCAGCGATGTTGTTTCAACTTGTTCTGTTCAGGAACGTTGATGCCCCAGATGATATATCTATGGATGTTTTTCCACCAGAAACGATTGGTATGATTATGATCTGTTTTTTTAGAGGTCCTGTGAATACGTTTCAAAGTATTATTTCTGTGAATGAATACTTACTTACTTGTTTTGCTTGTTTAATATTTCATGTCAATAGGCATTGTTTATGGATTGCCAATGATGAATGGGTTTGTTTTGCAATTTTCTCTATGGAAATGAAGCTGCTTTCCTTTATTCCCCTGGCCGGGCCCTTCTTTGTGTAAGTTGTTAATGACTCAGAAATGAACAGACAAGATATTGAAGAGACCCAGAACTAAAACCAAGAAAAGGTCTCAGTTGGACTTGTCAAGGCCGGTCCATTGGGTTAAATCTCCATTATAGAATTGCTGTAATCTGTTTTGTCTCATCTTTAAAGGACATTCAGATCCTTTTCCTTTTCCTCTTCAAACTTCCCTTAGACCTGAGTCATCTAGCCTTCATGCCATTTATTAATATTAGGAACCGAGGTGATGAGCTTTACTCTTGTACAAAAGAGACAAAATAATTTAGTTCACATTTTAAGCTGTCTTTAGCATCTTTAGCATTGCTAACTTTTGGTCTTCTTCCTTCTGTAACAACAACCACACCAAAGAGTGTTGCTGTCAGTGTTTCAGTATGGTGCATTCACTGTAAAGAGAAGAAAACAGCTTTTTGAGTTTCCAACTAACAGTTGTCCCTCTCTAGTCACCAATCAATTTCTCCTGATTATTCAGAACAACAATCAAAAGTTGTAAAAATTGTTTCTGCTCACTAAGATTTCAACTGAATTAATTACCGCAGAATGTAACTCGTAATTTTACACTGAAACACATCCTTCAACACGTTTCTGTGTGTGCATCTACTGGCCAGATATCAGCAAATATGGGAAACATTTGTGCACCAAACGATGTCAGATTACCATGATGGATACAGGCGTACATCAAAGATAAAACTGCAGAAAACAGCAGTATTGTATTTTCAAACTTAAGTGCTGTACTTATGTGAAATAAATAGCTTCTTTCTTTCCCAGATCGCGTTTCCAAACATCTCCTCCCCGCAGTTCGGTACACAGCAAATTAGACTCGACAAGACATGAAATTGGTGTTTTGACTGGGGAGTTCCTCATGTCAGCCGGCTATGTGTTTGTCCCCGCTCTCGTCACAGTGAGGTTGCGGGCTCCTCTTCAGTCGCTAACAACTTCTGTGTTCTGCTCTGCAGATTTGTTTACTGAGGGAGGCAGATTCTTGTTTTTTCACCTACTGACATTCAGAATGAATTCGAATGAGAGCTGCTTGGCTTTGCTGTATCCATTGGAAATGGGAGTGCGATCAGGGGCGCTGCGTTTAGATTTCGCTTTGAGTGACAGTTGTTGTATGCAAAAACGATGTGCCTTCTCCGTCTGTTTGAGTTAGAGTTTGAATGACTCTGGTGCCCAAATATTTATTTAGAGTTATAATTATAAAGGCAGATGAATAATAAGTAAAAAGTATTGGTGTATTTACAGTAGTGTAAAAGATGCTCCTTTACTTGTTGCTGCTTTGTTGCACTGTTTAAAACCATTAGACACATTTTAAACATTAAAAACATGCAGCTTTTACATTATCTAGTCAAAAAGACCTACTTAAACTAGCCTGCTCCAAATAAAGTACTTGCATAGTACCTGTTTGACAACTTGAAGTAGGCCGAAAGATCTCACAAAGCAACACTTGACATTAACAATCATATTTTAAGGACGAAATGGGTTTAACTTAGATGCAGTTTCTATGAATCTGTTTTTTATCTTTTTTATTTTGAGTCTGCCTATTCCAATTAATTGTTTACTAAACCAGTTGATGATTGTTTCCATAATTTAATAATCTGATTAGTTATTTCAGCCCTAAACAGACAAGTAACAAATATAGGAATGAAGCAGCTAACAAAAGAAAACTGAACAAACCATTGACTTGTTTAATATTATCAATCTTCAATGTTAATTTCATGCTTATTTCCCCCCCCCAACTTTCACTTTTATCATCCGGATATGTGCCTGCAGCCGAGTGTATATTCAGACAAATCACCCCAAGCAGTGGAAGACAATGTTACTGGTAATTAATAAGTCAGGAAGTGGCAGAAAACACATCACTTCAGGTTTGGAATAATGCCATTCTCCACCGTGCATGTGTGTGCAATGTGTACAAGCCGCACGCTAAGTGCGATATTATTACTGTGACCCCAGGAGGCAAAGTGATTAAATTATAATCAGCACAGATTAATTAATCTATAATATTTATTCCTATTGTGGCGAGGGGAAAGAAGGCACAGTGCTTAGAAAAGGTTACGTGCGCACGCTTCCGCACTTTTTGTTTCAGTGAAAAGCGACGCTCAGGGGTGGGAGAGGCAACAAGGCCCCCTTGACAACACTCGCAGAAGGTTATTGCTGATATCAAACGCCCTGCATGCAATTATCTGTCACAACAAATAATAATTAAGAGGGCTGATAATGAGGAAATTAACATTTTCATTGTGGAGATGCTTTATTGTCTGCGAGGGTCATTGCAGAGGCGGCTTGGAGAGGGCCAGAATAAATTATCTGTTCTGCATGAGAGTGCGTGTTGCAGTCTTTGGGGGGGGTTGGAGGAGGTGATGAACAGACAAGCAGAGAAATGTACTGTAAGAGGAAGTGAGCTTCAACTTTAACTTATTGGTATTTTTAAGTCTTTCCAAAGGCTCTCAACTGGATTTGGGTCTGAGCAATGAGTCTGTTTTTACTTGAACCGTTGCATCCTTCAGAGATTTTTGATATCTTTTGAGGGTTAAATGACTTTTTGTCTTTTAATATGTGTCTGCACCTATCAAATAAACCTAATAATAATAATAAAAAATTCTTTACTTAAAATTTTGTGTTTGTGCTTTTGCTTTTGCGGTGCAGTTAGTTAGTTGATGATGGCCATGCCTGAACTGTGTTCAAAGCTTGGGTTGCTGTTTTATAACCCAACTCTGATTTCTGCATGACTGTATATCAGACCTATTTGCTGTGTTTCTTGGTCTTTATGATGTTTTTTGTTGTCTGATGAAAACTTGTAGACCTTCAAAGAACACATTTATTCATTTGGAAATTAAATTAGACACTTTTGTAACTTATAAAGTTGCATTTTGTAATATGAGAGTGCAGGGAGTCAAATACAAATGCACACCACACTTTTCAGATTCTTATTACCAAAATAAGTTTGAAAATCGCGCATCCTTTCACTTCTTGTCACAATAAAACACATTGAAGTTTGTGTTTGTAACATGACAAAACGTTCAAGTTAAAAACTTGAAGTAAATGACTCCTGTTCAAATTTAAATCACTTCTGTGAAGTGAGAAGCACAAGCCACTCCCACAGGTCCCATTGGAACAGGAAGCAAAACGGGATGAGTTTGAGGAATAACCGGGATCACAGCGCGACACGGTGGTCTCCACGGCAACGATGTGTTTAGATCAGAGGATGAGGCGGCGAATGAGTTGAAGGGGGAGCTTGTGGATCTCTGGGAGGGACTTGTGTTTTCACAGGAACTTGACCCCCTGAGACACTCTCTCTGTCTCACACACACGCATGCACACACACATTTACACTTGCACACCCTGAATGGCCCCTGGTTGCCATGTGTTTTGACTGACATATCTTTGAGGCTGTGTGCAGCCAAGTTTAGCTCTGTGTGTGTGTGTGTGTGTGTGTGTGTGTGTGTGTGTGTGTGTGTGTGTGTGTGTGTGTGTGTGTGTGTGTGTGTGTGAAGGAATATTTCCTGGCTTTTGAACTTCTCCTGATTGACACAAATGGATCCGGGACAGCCCCCCAATAGGTCAGAGTGTGTGTGTGTTTGTGTGTGTGTTGGTATGACAGTTTTTGCTCTTGCCCCACCCCTGTGGCTCATATTGGGGGTAAATATAATACCCCAACATGTTTAGGAAGAGGTAGTGACACTGCTTTGTCCACCCACAATGGAGGGCAGACGGAGGGAGCCAGAGGTCGGAGGGGAGGGGGTCACCGGACAAAAGGAAGTGCAAGCGCTCCTGGTTCGTCTCTTTTCACCCGCCGCGTCTAGACGGAGGGTCTTGGATTAAAAAAAACAGAGGAAAGGAAGACAGGATGTGGTAGAGGAGGGGTCGGAAGTGCTCAGTCCTCTAAAGATGTGACAGTAGGGGACAAATGAAAGTAAAACATCAGAGAGGGTGAGAAATGAGAAGGAAAATCCTGAACATATTCCTTGGTTTCATATATTTTTTATTTTTCACTCTGTCCAGAAAACTGAAAAATCCTATAAAGTAAGACATGTAGATCTTATTTACCTCCCTAAACAGTGATTACCACGTGTATTTTTCTTGGTTTAGCATTAATTATGACCTCAGTTTTAGGTTTAGTTTTCATTTTATTTGTAAGGTCAGTTTATGCTCTCTATTTGTAGCACTATGTTTTCCTGAAGATTTTGTTACACTCTATGCAGGGAATATTGCTTACAAAATGCATTCGATTTAACTTAAAAATGTAAAAGGAAATAACAAAAACACTGATATTTTATAGAGAGTTGAGTATTTCCAGTGAAATGGTGATGAGAGTTTTAGTTTCTGTAAAGTTTAGCACCATATTACACTTTCAATCCAATATCCTTTATAATGTGATTCACAATAAACATCATGGTTTACATTTGTAATTTGAATATTTGTAACTTCAGGAATAATCTGGCATTTTTGTTGGAATTTGAACACAATATGTTGACAAATTACTTTTAGGATCAGTTGAACAGGATCCAGAACACAACTAGTTAAGCTCTTGGTAAAAGACCCTGTTATTTAAGTTTTAGCCATTATTTTTAATTGTCAGAAATTTCTCAATACATTTCTTCTAAAAGGTTATATTAGCTTGTGCTAATTTATGCATTAAATGTTAGTTTTCTAAATTATTTTTATTGTTAAATACCTATATTTATACCTACCTATTTTACCTATACCTAAATACTTCTTTCACATTAGAGTTCAAGTCAATACATATTTTATTTTGCTAGCAGCGATGCTAACACAAACAAAAGGAAAGGGTGAAACAAAAGGGATTGTACAGATGTAAACAGATAGGCATGTGTTTATGAATTTACACCAATATGGGTTAATATATTTAGAGTATCAGTGTGTGTTCATGTGTGTGTGTGGATGCTCATACTAGTGGCAGGTGGCAGCCATTTCAGCAGCGATGGAGAGACCCCCCAGCCTTCAACGAATCCTTATTTTAGCCCCGGACTAACTAGTCCCGACCAATAAACCTTTCACCTCCGGGGTCGTAAATCAAAAACAACTGGTGCGGCTGGTCCCTGCCACCCACTGTGGCGCGCCGGCAGGCGGGCGTAAAACGGGCATGTCAGATGCCATCAAAGAGGAAACTCTAGAGGTGCACCGGCTGCGTCTTTCCCTCCTGACTTGGCATAGGTGGAGGAAGTGGCACCGGCTCCCACAGAGGAGCCGTAGCTGCGTTAGCTGCACGCGTTGATGAATCTGAACTCTGATTCAGAACTTTGATTTCCCCCAAATGCATGGTTGTTTTCTCTTTTCCCTCTGATGAAACTCCTCATCATCCACTCAGTTTCCCCTCGGTGCCAGCTTGGCCCCTCATTTCCATACGGTAGTGTATACGTGGGGCCCTGGTGGTCCCCTGAGCGCGCCAGCAGACCATGCATCTCTGCTCTCATTTCCTTTCCTACTGAATCCATTGTATTTCTGCTCCATCCTTTTCGCTATGCGTGTTATCACCCCAGCGCTTTAATATTGGGAGAAAATGAGAAAAACCAGAATTTTATACAAGTCAAGCTATGGCACATGCTCTTACACCATCTGTCAATAAGTGGGGCAGCACTTAGAGAACCGATTCAGCTAATTAGCAATCAATTAGCTTGTTACCACCAGCAGTAATTACCTTTTATAGAGCCAGAGAGGAGTACAGCTGCTGCCACTAATAAAACCTGGAGCCTCCTCTCTGCCTCTCCACGGCTAACAAGGCTTGTCTGAGGGAGAGTTATAGACCGAAGGGAGCAGCCAGTGTGTGTGTGTGTGTGTGTGTGAGAATGAGAGAGAGAGAAAGTGTGTGTCTGCAAAGCAGGGGGCCCAGAAGAGCAAACAGCGTCCCCGAGGGGCCTCTCTCTTCTCCCTTTTTAACGGGTTTAAATCCTCTTTTAATGAATATAGGGTCAAGCTAAATGGGAAATCCATCATGGCAATAAAAGCAGGAGTCTTCAGCCTGGGAGGTTTTTAAATGTGAATGGTTTGACTTTTGTCCCGATGGGGCAGTGTTGAGGATTCAACTTTTCTTTCTGTGCTTTTTTTTTTTCTTTTTTCCTGTAAGCGCCGCAATGTGATGTCAGTCAGTCCACTGCTTTGACCTATTAGACGGCTGGACATGGAGATTCATTCAGACATAATCTCCAGAGGATGAATCCTAATAACCTTTTTTCCACAAAGAGAAATATTCATCTTTTGAATTGGGTTCGTTGAAAAAGTAATTGCTCCTTAAACTAATAACTAGTTGTGCCGCTTTTGGTGGCAATGTGTATTTTCTCACTTCTGGTTCCCTCTTTTTTTCAGGATTTATTTAAATTCAGCTTTGTCTGAGCATTTGTGTGCATGAACAACCTTTTTAGGATCATGCGAGAGTGGCACAATCATATTTAAGTCTAGAACCTAACAACATAACTCAAAAATCTTTGTTTGAGACACTTAGACTTGTATTTGTTTAACCTTAAGTTCATAAACTTAAGCTTAGTATGATTTCTCACTCGAGTCACCTAAAATGTTTCCACTACCAGATCTATAGAAGCTCGGCAGGATAAAGATGCAGCTGCAGCTAGTATTTACAGATGTTTCAAGTAAATTACAATATTCTGATTGCTGGAGCTCCATTCTCAAAAAGTTGATATCTGATTGTAAAATTAAGTTTTACACACAGTAAGTTATCAGGTTCAGGACTCTTGAACCTTAGTCCCCTAAACTTAGTTTAGGGGACTAAGTTTCCCCTAAACTTAGTCAAGTTTAGGGGAAACTTGACTAATTTCATGGCTGCCATGGTAACGTGGCCCGGCGTTATATGGGCCTGTTCAGGTCAAAGTGTGTGAGCAGGTAGAGAATGTCTTTCAATTGAAATACAGTGAATAAATACATTAAGAATGCGACAAAATTAATATTTTTGTTCCAGATTATTCTTCAACGAGGGATCCTAATGTAAACAGACCCTATAAAGACACATGGTTGACACCCAGCATCATGTATGACCATCACTGTGTCTCCCCTTCTCTCCTCCTCGTCTCTAAGCTTCTCCTTTTTTGAAATTCATCTCCTTTAATCCACCATGCTTTGCTCTCTCCTCCCTGTGACTATCCAGGCTTTCACTATTTATTAAACGCAAACTTTGAATCCTTTAATCCTAAATGCACCACTTTTATCCCCTGAAGCAGGGAGAAAATAAATCGGCGGCTTTTATTCTGGCAGCACAGGGGCTCACAAACACCTATTCACAGCCGCAGCCCCCCTGTTTACTTGTAGCAGCATGTGGGCTAACAAAGGCCCCAAGTGGCAACCAAGGTTAATCCTATATGTCGGCATTATGCAGGGTCAAGCTGCCTTGCCATATATTCAGTGTGTCATTAATTTCCAACCTGCTTCTACTGCAGCAGGCTTCTCAAGTCCCTTGGTGCACACACACCCACACACACCTACACACACACGCGCACACGCACACACACCTACACACACACACACACACACACACACACACACACACACACACACACACACACACACACACACACACACACACACACAGCACTATGGGTATGCAGATGGATACACACAGACACACACTCGCAGTCACACAATGACTCGCTACATTAGCTAAATGGCCAGAGCTCCGTCTCTCTCTTTTCCTCTCCCTAATGAGACGGGTCTCTGGATCGTGTAGTCTATTCATCATCCTGCTTGTTCCAATCTAGCTCTTCCTTTATCAGGGTTTGGTTCGCGGGCCGGAGTCGTCACAGGCGACATAAATCACCTGTCACCGCCGGTCCCTGGGCTCCCATAATGCTCTATTAGCACTTCCAGCACCATTACTGCCAAAGCAGAGGCCAGGTGCTCTGAGCAGCGAGCGGCGATTATTTCCTTTTTCATCTCTGTTTTTAAAGAGCTCCTGCTTGTTGTTCATTATTTTTGTTGTGGACTTAGCGCTAATAGCCATTACAAGGAGGACGTTGCAGCTTAGCTTTAGCTACGGTGCCTGGTTCCAGCTTTGGAGCGCAGCTATGAGGCTCTGCGCAAATTAGATGTGGAACAGGGTAACAAGCACACTGGAGACGCAGCTACTTGACCACTTAATAGGGAATTAAATTACTATCTGGCTGCGTTCTGGGGAGAACATGCAGTCACATTATGGTGTTTAGATTTTATAAAAATAAAATGTGTAAATCTCTTAAAGTGGTTCTTAAATGATTTTTTTTTTACAACAAACAGAGGATAGGACATAAAAGTTAATTAATTTGTGTTTGTATGTCTATAATTTTATAAAAACCCCAGAATATCATTTAATTTTTAAAAATCTGAGTCTATAAATTAGAAATGTGTGGGAACCCTGGATAAAATTAGTTCCTGGTTACATTTGATCATCTAGCCAGAGTTTCTTCAACTATAATTTTCAAATAGAGATAAATTTAATTTCTCAGATTATTGATGAATTAGAAACAACAAACAGGTAAAAAAAAATGTTGTCACAGCATTACTGGGAAATCTGGGACAGTATTTTTCTCATATGGACCAACTAAAACCGTTTGTGGTTTTCTTGAGCTGTTTTGTCATACCTGATCATTTTATCATTTTTTTAAGCTCTCAGCTGCCAGACACATCAGACGCACAAACCTCTGTTCATTCCTTACTGTTCAGCACAACACTAAGGCATCTGTCCTCATGTCTCCTCTCCTCTGTTAATCTTAATGTATCATTGTCCCTTGAGTTGTTTACAGCATTTATAGATCGCCTCAAACAGAGTGTACCTGACCATTTCTCCCACATTTCTCCTAAAATTCGTCCTATTCCAGGCTTTTTCAGTTTGCAGTGTTGCACCAATTATTGGTAGTTCTTTTCCTTAGCAGAATGACGGTTGAACTTTCCCATCATGTTCCATACTTGCACATAATTGTCTGATTTGAAAAAATAAGGTTTGTGTGTTGTTTCTTTATTCGGTGTATGAAAACTAAGCTGCAGTTTCTACATTTAAATATAGCGACCAGGAAAGTTTTCATCAGCTGAGCTCTCCACAAAAATCCCTGTGAACATGAGAACTCTCAAGTGCTTTCGTACATATGGCAGGTTCACGACTCGGTTCACATATGAGGGGTTTCTCAGCATATTTTTGTCACTTTAATGATTCGTCCCAAGAGAGGAGAATATCGGCTCACGCATAGAAACACTCGAGCCCCCCTCAAAACTCTGAGAAATTAAAAACAAAAATGTCAAAAAGAAGATGCCTCTGCTATCTCTTTTCACGAGACACCTGACCTCTCGGCCCCCACATCTGCTGGCAGTCCCTCAGGTCTGATCAGAAAAGACAGGATGTGACCTCATCTGTGATCTTGTGCTCTGAGGAAGTACTTCAAAAGAAAACGAGAGTTTGGCGAGGGAAGGCCTGGACAAAAGAGGAGCTTTCTGCATGACCTTTTATGGGACTGATGCTCAGACTCAGCTCTGCTTTATGATAAACATTTGTCAAATAGATCAGTAAATGCTGTCTGCGTTTAAACCCTCTGCCAACTTAAGTCAGACTCCTCAAACTGAGGACATTCTTGTTTTGAACATTCTTGAATAATGTACTATAAAACCTTCAAGCTACAGCTAACCCACTAGAAGACGCTTTGTTTGATGTTTCTTATAATGCCATACTCTGATTGTTGTCAAATAATTATTTGCTGGAGATCAAGAGGAATAAACCTAGTCACCAACCCCATTAATAATGTGTTCTACCAATCTTTTAAAATCATTTTGTTTTATTTTGATGCCAGTTAGAAGCACATCAACATCTAACCTTTCCATCTTGTGTAGAAAACCATCTCTTTTTCATTGTTTTATCAACCAAAAGAAACATCAAGCCTCTCATCCAAGCATGCATCTTCATATGAGTTTTCTTTCTATTCTTAGCTCCTCTCCCATCAGCCGTCTACACTGAACGCTGTTTGTCTGGTCATGCATGGCGGTGTACGCGTGTTTACATTTGTGTTGGTGAAACCGGTGTAAACCAAGCGAGACAAAGAAGGGGACAACAAGGGAGAAGATGGAGGGAATGACATACCCTGTTCTGAAAGAACAGAGGGGATGATAAAAAAAAAAGGCGATTCATGGGTGTGGGGGTAATGAAAGGGAGGCAGATACTGGAAAATGGACAAAGAGGCTTTACACAACAGTTTCTGGTCTGCAGCCAAGTGCACCGATAAGTCCGATGGGAACACAGTCTGTACACCTGTTCCAACCAGCTGGCCAACCCTACCTGTCTCACCCACAAACCCACCCGTACTCTCACTAAGGCAAAGGGGGGAAACTTGGCAGTGGGCTGGTGGGTGTGGATTTCTCACTGCAGACGGCAATCTGAATCTCACATGTGGGTTGGGTGTATCTCTCCACCTTTTATGTAGCAGCTCATACAGAGAGAACTGACAGATTTGTGTCCATCATCAGTTTGTTGTTCATATTCTGATGTTTAAGAGACATATGAAGCTGTCTATTAATGTCTCAAGCAATCCAGTCTGATACCTTCTAGTGTGGCTTCACAGCATCGGAAAGTCCTTTAATGAGACGCCAGATCAAGCGGTGGAACATCTGGAGTTTTCCGGCTGTACCACTTGTTGCTGTTCTCTGCCAATCAGCTGGCTGAAAGAAATCTGCTAAACCCTTCAATCAATTACAAGACGTTTCTCAGATTCTCTACTTTTAGTTTATACAAAAAGTTTATGTTTTTGTGAATGAAAACCATACAGGTGCCAGTCAAGACTAAAAATACTTAAAATTTTGAAATGTGAAAGCCACCTACAGATGCATTGGTCAAACTAAGGGACCATAAAGTTTATTTTTATTATCTCCATTTCCTGGGAAACGTCACAGTCTCATATCAGTGACTAATCATAAAATCCTGTTTTTGATAATTTAGGATTACCAGAAGAACAAAAGCCTTTCTAAAGTTTAAATACATTAAGGTTGTTGTGCCTATAAGCAATTTTCGAAAGACCAGATGATGCCATAATTTTGTCAAACCAAAACACCTATGATTGAAGCAATGATTGCATTAAATGGGCATTAGTTTATTTTCTTTTCTATGTGTGCTTGATAAGATGAAGCACAAGCGGTGATCAACAGTGGAAGAGTTTTTCCTCTTTTCTGGGATTAAATATGTAGAAGAGTAGAAATTTAATTTATACACATCATCTTAGTCCGATAAGTGGACAAATAAAGAGAAAACAATATATCCTTTGATCACCAATTTCAAATGAACAATTGTGGGGAAAAACTGGAGCAGCAGACATGAGGTAGAAAATGGAAAAGGTGGAAATATCTTCTGAATGAATGAGCAGATGATTCCCGGCCCCTCCCTTCCTCAGGGCTCCACAGATGTGTGCCGGGTGATAAACGGCGGACCAATTGAAGTGATACGACACCGGGCGTATTAAAAGGGGCCTAAATGTCATTTGCATGGTGTAATTACTGCTGGCTGGTCTGCTCTTTGTGTCGACGGCCACCGGGGTCCTGTTGAGAAATTAACCCTGAATGGCTCCTGACAAAATGAGGTCGGAGCAGCAGAGTGTTCACAGCCAGCCGAAGCACTGAAAGAGCCAAAAATGGCACACGGCGCATTTTTCTAAGTACCTTAAAGATGCAATAAAACCTGACTGGAATGAATGAACTCCTGGTTTTAATGAGGCTATTGACATGGAGCCTTGAAATTAAAAACTGCTTCAGAGTTTTACTGTAAGGGTCGACACAAGGGACAATATTAGCTTCCGTTAAGTTGCATGGCACACAGAAATACACAGCAAAAAACCAAATAAATAGGAGAAACTGAACCTCTGATTTCTTTAGATTCAGACATATCAGTAAGAAACATTAAACTGTCATGCTGGTGTTTAAACCACATTTAGCTCCAAACACAGATCCCTCCTGATACATAGCAGCCACCATGTTCTGTCTAAATGTCTTTTGGAGGATTACGCCACTCGACTGACAGTATTGATCAGCGATGCATGATATCTTATTTTCTCACCTCGACTATCTATCTATACATATATGTATGCCCAAGTCTCAGAATATGGTTTTAGTTTTCAGGTTTTAAGCTTAAAACAACTTTAGATGGACTAGCAACAACTCACCCTTCTTGTGTTTAGGACCAATATATTGTTTCCAGATAAATCTGAATGCTGTTTTTTATTCCCTTTGTTGATAAATATGTTTTCTAGATCTCTTTATATTTTAAAGCTTTAATTATCAAAAGTAACATCAAAGTAATGATTAGTGATCTTGTAGGAATAAGGGACACACTTCTGCTAATGCGCTAGTAGTGTAGCTAGATTTACGTGTCTTTTCTTCGCTAACTTTGAACACGTTTAGAGCATTTAGTTTCCAACAAAAGAGATAATTTACTTAGATGTTTTGTATACTTTTAGTTGAATAAGGTTTTGAGATGTGAATTGAAGTTAGCAATTTAGCATTAGCTTCTGCTAAATACTAGGTTGCTGAAGTATTGTAGTGTTAGCAGAACTAATACGATTAGGGCTTCAGAGTTAGTGTAACTAACTTGAAAAAACTTTTAAACATGCAAGGAATCAGAAACTTTTGACATTTTCGCTTAAAGGATGGTTTTGCATTTTGAAATGTTTTATCTGTACTTTGGCCCAGACTGAGCCTTAGTTTTGATTTGCCACGAGTTTGAGCCTCAGTTTCCTTCCTTCTCTTTGATTGACAGATGGTTTCTCCACAGTAAGCCCCTCCCACCTCCCTGTCCCCCCAGGCTTGAACTAGAGTGGGTTTTTTTCCACCTGCTGAGCCTGTAAAAAGTCCTCAGTGCTTGTTTCTCTCTGGATGATTATGAGCGTGTTTGCACTGTTGACTAGGCGTGCAGAAAAACACCTCAGCACGTGCATTTATGCACATTCAGAGCATTGTGTGTGCATGCAGGAGTGTGTGTAGTTCCAGTATGTGCATGTGTCAGCATCAGCGCTCCATCTCCCTCTGCGTCTGCTGGAAACTGACAACTGGATAATAGCTTTTTACTTTTCCAGAGCAGGGCTCCGGAGAGCACTAATATGATTATAAATCATTATTCAAATAGAAAGGTGAGGAGCGGCACTCGGGATTGCAGGGGAGCATGACAATAGCATCATTACCTTTTATTTATAATTCTGATTTTATTTTTCTTTCATTGCAGTCGGGGACTTAATAAATCTGGTATGAAGAGCATGAATCAGAGCGTTCTACAACAAGGCAGAGAGATGTGAAGAAGAATTGATTTAAAAGATTGAATATTGATGAGTTTCACCAGCGTGAAGTGAATGGGGTTTTTGTGTTGCAGTTTGTCCATTAAACTGTGGGCCTTTCTGGTACCCAGTGGTATTCAACAGTCAATGCGATGATAATAATCAACACCATGCACCTCATTTAGCAAAAAAAAAAGGAATAAGAAAGGCTAATTTGGAACATCTACACATTTATGTAGAGTATTTTGCAAAACTCCTTGAATTTTTACACATTTTGCGATTATTGAACCACGAATTCAATACCTGCATTTCCATTGACCATATAATTGTAATTATGAAAATAAATTTGCTTAATGGGAACATGAACATTTTGACAAAACTCATGTTTTCCAATAAAAGTTTTTGTGCTATAATGAGGTGTCTTTTTTGGGGGGATGAATTGTGCAAAACTGCAATGGAAACACTTTATTCACATCACACAAGTCATGTGATCAACACGCAGATGTTACTACTGGCGGAAAAGTTGAAGAAGATGACAGGAAGTGGTAAAACGATTAGATTTATTGCGTGAAGAAACTTGTTCATGTGTGATTGTAATTGCTTTGGAAACAGTCATTACAATATAACGTTTCTTCAACATCAATTGAATCTTGATAAAGTTTTGCGGACATTTGTAATGGAAACAAAGCCAATGTAATTTATGACATTGAAGTAATGGTGATTAATCATTAGATCAGAAAGTTCTTAGCAGTGCCCCATGGCTGCAGATTTAAATGATATCACTGACTTATAGAGAGTTTCTCAGATTTCTGTTCAAATTTTCAAGAAATGCTTTGGAGAAAGGAGCATTTAGACAGGGGGAAATCCTGTTAGCTGTTGGCATGTCAGGTAGAAAGCTCTTTGTTCCCTAAAAGCTAATGCTTTTGATTTCTTCCAAGATTCATCTGTGTTTGTTTGAACTTGGATGACACGGATATCTGAAGTTTGTTTCATAATTAAATCAGCCTGAGATTCCTCTAAGTTCTAGTTTCAGAGGGTTTATCTGATGCTCTTCTCCAGACAAAGGTTTTCGTTTCATTTCGCTGGAGAAACCATTCTGTAATTTTACCCACCGCTTAGTTAAATCGCGTCCATTCAGCTTTGAGGGACTGATGAGCAGGCAGTCGCTGAAATTAGGATGATGTTGCAGCTTATTAACCAAGAAGCGGGAGCGTTGTATGGAAAGAGAGAGAGAGACAAGCAAAGCCGATTTTACTGTATCAAAGATGCTGCAGAATTTCCCTCAATAACAATTTAAAATGATAATCTGACAAAAAGCGGTGAGACTCAAACAATCTTGTCTCCCGTTAAAGATGAAGCTGCCATTAAGCATTACGGGAATAAAGAGACTAAAGAGCTGATCTAGAATCAGTTTTTCCTTTGAGGTTATGTCAGCTCTTTGCAGCCGAAGATAAAAATCAAGCCTTGATGTTTGCACTGCAGAATGTTTCTGCCCTAATCCATCCATATAATGAGCCACTCTGCCTTGATTTTGTGCATGCAGTCGTGTTTGTACAATAAACTGCAACCGTACAGTGTGTGTACAGCCATATATATATGTGTGCAGTGGTTTTTCATGGCATTCGAGCGGGTTAGAATCTCCCCATTTGTCCTCCAGCTGATTTCTGTAAATGCAGTAAAGGGGGCCCAACCCAGTAACTTTATTTTTGGCCTTCCAGCTCTAAGGCTTAACAGATGTCACTCTCAGCTCCTCTGCTGTTCATTGTGCTGCCGAGAAATACTTCTGAGAAAACACTGGTTTTCATATAGCATCGGAAAGCGAAGCCAAAAGAGTCCGTTAAGCTGTGCAAGTCAGTAAGGATAAGAGCATTTCATCAAGCGGGTTCATGCAGCCGTTGCTTGGCAAGACTGAACCCTGCAGCTTTCCAACATGTGCAGTGAGCTTAAGAGGAGGAGGATGTGCAGCTTTCTTAATTAATTAAGACGTGACACTATCTTTACTTTTGTTAGAATACATAATGAATCAAAGAAATGTCAAAGTACCAAGACCCAACTGACAAAGGTTGGAGCCCATCCCAGTATTCAGTCAGTGAGAGGCGCAGGGCCTTTTTAGTTTGTTGTCTAGATTGATTTGGTGTTGGTAGCACTGTCTTTATAACTTGAGAATGTGCCTGCTGTTGTTCCTAGAGTAGATTTTTTTTTCCAACGAGACAAACCTTGCAACCCTAGTGGAGCTCTGCCTCCCAGTTCTCTTCACTCACTACATTACGATGCAGCTGAATATGTTTTTTCACTGAAGTGTTTCTCTTGAGCCCCAAGCAGACATGATGGATGCTGATGCAGAATTGGTCTTTGTGGGTGTTTATGACCAAACAGAGTCAGAAACTACAGATTTTCCCTCTAACTTTATTACTTTACAGTGGTCAAAAGTGGCTTGTACATTATCCACATAGTGCCTTCATTTGACAATCAATTTTAAGTTACCTCTGAAAAAAACCAACAGTTTAAACAGCACTTAGCGTTAATGTGCAAAACATAATAGATAGTAAAAATAGAAGTTCCCTTTGGGGTCAGTTTGATGTCGCCAGCTTTGATGTAATCGAGATTTAATCACACGTCTCTTGACCTAAACAGATTAAGATCAACCCTTTGCGTCCAGACTTGTTGCGTCGACACATACCCGGGCCGAACACAACTGCAGACAACCTGCGAGATCAAAGTAGAACATCCTGTCGCCTTTATTGAGTTTCTTATAACGACTCCTACTGATAACGGTCTTATCGCTTCTTCCAGTTCCTGCTAATACCAGCAGCCTCGGTTAAACGTACGGTTACCTTTCCATAGCAATTATGTATGATGTGCCCTTAAGCAAGGATCTGGACCTCTAATTACCTCAGTGTAGCTCCTGCATGGAGGATGAGAGGAGTAGAGTGATTCTCCAGTCTAAGGTTTGTCGCGGTATTTTTGTTGGGATTCAGGCAAAGCCAAAGAATGCCAGTTGGGTCGTCGCCAGCACAGTAAAATCACCTCTAGAACTCATGACTGTCAGAGCTGCAGAGTTCTGCTGATGGATGATAAAGCAGGTTTAGGTGGAAGACTTGACCTTCCAACCCAGAGGAAGGAGGGGGAACCGTCATTAGCGTGGCACCAGGAAGGTTGTACACTTGACCCGATAACCCTCACTGTCGAGATAAGAGTGAAGGATGAGCGTCAGACCCTCCCTCCTTTCCTTGCTTCCTCTGGCCTTTTCTCTACCACCTCCAAAAGGTTTGTACAGTATTAAAGCTGCAATTTAGCAGCAACAGAAGGAATGGGGAGAAATCCTCCCTGCTCCGGCTGCCGTGTTTCCTGCCTCAGCAACACTTCTTCATCTCCCTCCCTCTCCATCCCCTCTGACAGCACCGGGACCTGTTACAAGACTGATGTCTGCCCCAGTTTGACTAATTAATCTCCATCAACTCTGGAGCCTTTCCTGCAGCCCGGCTAAACCCATCAGGTCGCTGAGTGATCACACCTAGGTTTTCTTGCCGGAGATTCATCAGTTCACATCAGACAATAGAATAACAGCCTTGCTTGAATTTGATCAGGTTCTGTATACTTGTTTTTCTCTGCAGGACCTGGTCTACCATGTAGCTGTTTTTATTCTTTTGAATCATTTAATTATATGAGTTAAAAAGGTACATCTTTGCTCTATTTTCATCACATTTCTGTATCTTTGTAATGGTGAAAAGATGCTTGAGGAGTTTCCAGTTTCAAGTCACTACAGATATACAGATAGAGATCTGAACTTTCTATTTCTCTGTTCTCCTCTAGTTCTTGTCGGTTTGCTGGTTTGTCTTGGGACATTGTCATGTTGTTCAGATCCTGCTACGGCAAAGTATTCCCAAATCATGACACTTTCACCTCCATGCTTTACAGTTGGTATGTGGTTGTTTTCCTCATCTAAATGGTTTGAGTGATCAGTAGCACCTGAAACGGTGACAGAGAAAATGTAAGCAAAACATTTATTCTTTTTATTAAAACACAAAAGAAGTATTTTAGTGTAGTTTTTTAGCAATTATGGTCAGATTAAAACAAGCCAAATACAAAAAACACATTATCGGAACTAGTTAAAATGGGATTCTATGTTTATTTGACAGAGATTAGATTATTAAAAACACCTTCCACCTTGTAAAGTTTGTAATATGCAAAAAAAAAAAAAAAACTCCAGGTACTTAAGCTTTTACAGTAATATTGCTACAATATTTTTCATTATCATCTCGAATCATGAGCCATATGATTCGAACTCTGCCAACTTCTTGAAACAACCTGAATCCGGTTTCTCCAAGAAACAAATTTGCTCCGTTAGAAACCAGAAGAGGACAAACTAACGATGCCTTGAGTTCATTTACACACTAACTTTTCTGGGTAAATTTTTCTCACCTGGGTTGTGTTTAGAAAAAAACATTTGAACAAAAGCATTTCAATCCAAAGCAAATTAACTAAAGAAAAAAGTAGTATGTGTGTAATGCAGACAAATAGCCACCACTAATCTGCCCTAATCTCATTTGTTTGTCACTACAGCCAGTGGCTGCGGGTAATTTGACAATGATATATGAATGCTATTAATTACAAAATATAGCAGCTTTAAAATCTGACCTTTTGAACATGAGCCGTTTTCTGCAGACAGTAACAAATGATGTCTTGTTCATCGTAAATCCCAAACAGATAAGGCAGCTTTGCTGTCTGGGCCAGGTAGGATTGTCTGTCTGCAGTGAAGCGGAGTATGAGCTCTTATGTCAAAGCTTCATTAAGTCCCAGCCTGTAGTGATTGTTACCAGCTGTACTCTACAATACAACAGTTATTGCTTCATGTGTACAGTGGACAGTGAGTTATATCTCCAGTCGATCTGATGAGTATCCCTGGATGGCTCTCAGTATGTCCTAGAAATCTGACGCCAGATAATATCCAATGTTTTTTTTCCTGTCTTTTTTTTTTTTTTTTTACTACTGATTGGGATGACATGACACTAAATTCAATTTAGGAGAATGTGTAGCGTCACAATGGGAATCCATACGTTTTACCTCTTGGCCTTAAAGTCGCTGAGTCATGGCAACTTTTAAAATGAGCTCAGAACAACAATCAGGTAATAAATAGAAATATGTTTAATATATTTTGAGCGCAGCACAGGATGTTCTTTGATCATAAGACTTCAATTCATTTTTGAAAGGGGATTCTCTGAAGTAGTTGTCAGCAGTCATTATCCTCCCCTGCAGTAGTCTAAAATTTCAGCAAAATTTACAGAAATTCAGCGAACATGAGCCACTTGGATGACGCCAAATGACTGTATTGAATTAATTTTTTTGCCAAACCACAGCTTTCCACTGAAAAATATAGGTTTCACACTTAAAAACATCTGATGTTGTTCTTCTTTCTGCTTTTGTCTGCTGTCCGGTTGGTGCACTCCTGCACTTGGTGTCGACAGCACATGATGTGCGGCAAGTAGATGTTTCTTCAGGACCTGAATGGACTATAACAAATGAATACAGGATGATAAATTGATCAATAGTGTTAGGCGAAGACTGGGAGTTAAGAATTGGGTCCAAGATCTGAGCACCTTCCAACATAGAAAAAAAGCAATTGTTATATTGAAAATAATTTAACAAGTTCAGCACAATACATCCAATGTGAGTTAAAGGTGCCAACTGAAACATGTGAATCACTTTAATGCACCATGGCGCTTCTTCCTCAATCATTAAGGCAGCAAAGATGACTTGCTTTTTTTCTGGAGGCATAACAGCAACTCTTACTGAAAAAGAGTGAAGACCATCTGCCAGGTGGGATTGCGTAAAATAACTGTATTTTGCTATAATAATTTCCAAGGACAGAACTTCATGGTCTATCCAGCAATCAAGCCATTTTTCTCCATCTTTGTAAGGCTCTTTAATGCTAAAAAGCACCCATCCGACTAAGCAGAACCTGATCTGTTAGATTACTGAACCCATTGGAAGGCATGGAGAATGTCAGCTGATCAGAAAACCGATAGCAACTATGGCACAAGTAAACAGCACTAGACTAAATAAAGACCTTTGGGCAAAAGTGTAGAAGTTTGCTTTTCAGTTGTATAATACTTATAATGTCTGCTGTATTGGCCATTTTCCACAAACACAGCTTGTGACTCAGTTATAAGGGTTTCCCGCTAGTAATGCTTACGTAATGCCAACACCTTTTATATAACTAAGGTTCCAAGCCCTGGACTGAAAATGGGAGTTCTTCCATTGTTGTGTTGTTTTTGTGTGGCGTTAATGCTGTAGTATTTTTCAGACTCTGGCACCGCTCAACTATATATGACAGCCCCAAATTGTAACAGAGAACCACTTGAGCTAGGTGGAGTAGAAATGTAGCGTGTTCAGAAATCTGATTGCCTTCTGCAGAACGCCGTTTCATGTTGATTTAATAAAATCACACCTACTCCTCAGTGGGACTCCCAAACTCTCATGGTGGTTTGATCCCCATGCTCACCTTCCTTCCAATGCCAATAAACAGCCATCACATACCGATCAAAGAGAAGTGTAAGTGTTACTTTTGGCTCCCCGTTCTGCGCTTTGATGTATTGTTGCTGGACGACCTTGGTGTATAGACTAAATATGTAGACATCTGCACCTCACTTCAGTCTTGTTTTATGTTCTTTGCTAACATTATTCCTTTTCCAGTGTCGGCGCAGACAGCCGCGGAAGGTTAATGAAAATCGGCTGTCGAGCGTCATTGATTGCACGAACAGCCAATTGGAACCCCGCTACTCCCAAAATTGATTTCATATAAAGCAACAGTGGCGCTGCTGCTTCTTCATTTCATTAAGCGTGCCAGGGATTCTGTCTTTTTTTCTTTCTTTTTTTTCTTATTTAATCCATGACTTGTATTGAATGAAGGCGAGCCAGACAGGATACCTTCGGATTCCAAAAGCATGTGGCTAACCGTGCAAATAATTCCAGTTTGCACCAAAAAGGGAGAAGCAGCACAGGGAAACGCGGAGTTAAGGAGAGCAGAAAAATAAAGCATGTGCCAGATGAATTAGTGAGGAATATATCATGGAAAATGACTTCTTTACAAAGCGAGGGTCATGTACCTGTGTAGGATTTTAAAAGCTTATATGAGTTATCATGCTCTCATTCCACTCTGTCAGTGCCTTATTATTTGGAGGATCGCTGACGCTTGGATTATGTTTCACTCTTTGCTCGGTTAGGCAACCTTCGGCTGCAGCCCTGCTGGGCTCGCTCATAACTGGAGGACTTTTAGGACTTCATAAGTTTTCCTGGGGAAAAGCCACAAGACTGATTTAGCTGTAATCTTATCCAATGTCTTTATAGAAGCCAGACCCAGAGCACTGTGAGCTGCACTGGCAGATATAATGTGCACCGTGGACATGACAGGCACCTCTTAAGTTACAGGGGTACTTCTTGAGGGATGAACCATTGTAGAGGCTGCGTATGATTGGTAAGAGCGAAACAAGCTGTAAAAACACTTCTCTTATACAAAGGTTAAGTGAAACAGTCGAAGGGCAGTGACGATTCTGATGCTTAAATGCCTTTTTGCTCGACCTAGAAAGTTGCCTGAAAATGCACGAAAAAAAAAGAAATATGTGCACCTCATTTGATCTTTGCAGTAGAGACAGAGGAGCTGCCTCTCACTACATGACCTAGTATCATTTAGCACAAAGAGAATAGTGGGGAGCTCAGACGAGAGCTGTCAAAGTCGGATCAATTTATGCTACTGGATTCTTCAAGGCGTCTGCTGAAAGCAGGAGGGACTCTGTGGCATGCTTGTTTACAGCTGATGACTGATAATTTCATATTCTGTGCGCGGCAGGAGACACCTGATTGTAACTCAAAGTGCCGTATGAGAGGAAAAAAATCGGGGCCACAATCGCAGCGGGGCTCTAATGACATATCAGTCTGCTGCAGCAGTGAGGCTACTCGTATACCTTGCGGCTGCATGGGTCAATTTAGATCACGTTCAGAGGATAAATTAATCAGGGAGCTGGGGGAGAGCATTTCAATTAAGGGAACCTGGATTTAATTGTCCTTGTCGTGGATTTTATGATCTTGCATTAATACTGTGTCTGAACAATTTTTTTTTTTTTTTTACATTTATACTTGTTTTGTTATGGCGAGACCAGGCGTGAGCTACAATAGAAACCAGATACTTGAATACAAAAATACAAACTGGTTTCCTGTTTTAGGGCAGTTTAGATCACCAAAATTATTTATACTTTCTAAATGCCAGAATAATGAGGAAAGGCCATTTTTTTGGAGAAGGTTTTATTCACATTTCTCCAGGATTTGGTAGCATGTATGACTTCAGTGAAACGTTTTGGTTTTCCTTCTACAAGTTTTTCACAATAGTTTTCTGAAATTTTGGCCAATTCCTCCTCTTCAGAACTAGTAGAACTGGGTCAGGTTTATAAAGCGCCTTGCTCACTGACACCTCTGAACATCTTTGTGTTCTTTGCAACTGCGATCAGGATCTCTGAAAAACATGGACTTTGTTGAGTACGAGACACTTTGTGTCTAGTTTGGTGTTGTGATTCAGTTTGTTGTCCATATGGAAGATACATTTTCAACTTCTCATGTCTCGAGATGTTTTCCGTTCTTTCCTCATGATGCCATCTCTAAAACATCTCTTGGATATAGAATCCATATCCAGACTTACGACGTTGCACAATTGTCTTCCTGCTATCTTTAATGATCTCCATTAGTTTCACCCATGATGTCACACAAGAAAATGTTACATTTTAGGTCCTTGCTTACAAAGCCATGCCACCATCACCTGAGCTTATCCAACCCTTTAAGAGTCTTAATTTCAGCAAATGTCTGAATTTAGGGAAATTAATACAACTCACTTATCTAAAGTATTCTTTCTTGTAATTGTTACTGATCGAAGAAAGGAAAAGTGACAAATGAAAGTTTTTTTTTGTCTTTTTGTTTCAGAGTATGTGATATTTTTTTTCATTTAGATGTAATTCCCAAACTCCTGCTGCTTCTCATTTGAATGCATGCATCTGTACGCAATAAATGTTTCATATCATGCAAACCGCCAGCAGAAATCCCACCTCGTCGCTTGGTATTTTCTACCAATGCATGAGAAGCAGCACGTCGGCTTATCCCAAATGCAGATGTCAGAGCAGGCTTACTGCTTATCTGATCTGACATGTAACATGGCAGACGGGTCTGGGCATAAGGCAGGAAATGAAAACGACTTTGGTCTCTTCTCTTCTACTTAAAGAGTATTCGCCATGATCTTTGTTCCAAGATGTGGTGAAGCAAGATGTTGGGTAGCGTGGCTTCGCTTTTACTGAGGTCAGGATTTTCGATTGTGGCATTGGGCGATCCTGCTGTCTTCAAAGAAACTTGCTGCTCTGGACCTCTTGGGGGACATTTAAATGTCAGAAAGGAATTGCCAAAAGTCCAAATTGGAAAAACAATTTTCCTCAGAGCAGTGAGAGATTAATCAGCCTTAGATGGCATATGAACTTGGCAGCTGTCCACTTCCAGTGTGGATGCAGAAGGAAAAAGTTAATTAAGTAATCAGTGTTAAACTAAGCGGGGTCGCAGGAGAGAAGCCTTAATTGAAGCCAACCAACATTGAGGATTTTTTTGAGAGAGAGAGAGAGAATAGAAACATTTCTCAAGATAAAGAAGTATTTCACATTTTGTTACATTAGATTTCAATCTTGAATTTATTTTATTAGAATATTAAATGATCAAGCTAGTCTATAATATTTGTGAAGTGGAAGGAAAAGTTAAAGTTTTTAGAAATTGCTTGTAATGGCACAGTTAGCTTATATTTATTGCAGTCCGTGAAGTTGTTGGAACTGAAACCTCATGCTGTGAGGATGTTGATTTCCACCAGAAAACCTGGTGAGACGTAAATGCGATATTTAGAAATTAAAGAAAGATTGTTGAAGGCTACAAAAAACTTGAGACAAGATACTAGACTAGGATGAAAACCCCAAACATGCTACTAGAGATAAAGTTATGCTGCTGGTATATCACAGAAAGTCCCAATAAAAGGACAAAATGGTGGGATTTATACCTTTAGGAAGGCTCTTTATGCCCACTTTCCTTCTTCAGAGACGCCTCGTTTCCCACATGGAGGGGGGAAGATTATTGCTTATTTTGCCTCGCTACCTCTGCTGGTTATTCTTGACCTGTAAAATGCTGACAGAACCACATGTTCCTGATCACAGACCATCGTCTGATGGCTGTGATTTGATGCAAACAACGTGTCAAACTCCAGATCTGAGAGAAGCCGGGATCGGGTGAGGCCATCCTGTGGGTTTGGCTTGGCTCTGCGGAACAACGCCGTAAAGGAGATGTCGCTCAGCGCTGTGAGCGCTGTGTTACACAACTTGATGGGAAGTCGGCGAAGGCTAACAGAGAGAGACTGAAATGAGGAGTAAATAGAGAGGCAGCCCTGATGAAGAGAGGAAAGTAGGGGCTGGTTAGTGGCTGTAGATGTGAACTCCCAGTGAACTCCCCGCCCCCATTTGCTCTGGCGGCCTCAACGGGACGAGGCATTCGCATACGACTCAGAGAGGCTGACATCAAACCGACAGCAAGACATGATATCTTATTTTCCTGAGCTACGATGACACAAACTCATCTCCCTGCTTATTTTCTTACGGCTGTGGAGAGACAAGCCCCGCATATGAGCAAACTTAGCAATCAGCTCCCAGATGTTCGTCAAGTTCCTTCACTTTTAATTCCCGCCGCTTCCAGATTGTTTTCTTGTCGGAAGATAAAGACGTCCCTCTTGTCAGAACTCCTCGTTTCTGATTGAGAGAAATCCTTGACCTTCGAGTCTCTTTAAATTAAACGGGGAGAAGACGACTGCATGTGCATGCAATTGTATCTGTCAATCCTTCCATGACTATAAGGCATGTGGACAAGCCTTCACTGTGCGTCTCGGACTCAGTGTGTGTGTGTTAGATGCTGGAGGAGGAAGATTGTGCTGCAGTTTGACATCGATGATGACAATGCCATTTGCAACCTAAAGAGATAAAGCCTATGGTTAAAATATACATTACATCTAATATGTTGTAGCGACTTAGAGGTGCACATTGTCTTTATCGCATAACATCAGCAAGCCGCGGATGTCGGTGGAGGACTTTTCTCATTTGGTCTCATGCTAATTTGAAGGCAAGCAGCATAGCTGGTATCAAATTGTTCTGATCCGGTGCCAGTATGTCACCTCTAGGCAGCTGCGCCCCCGCGCTTTGCTGACAGGAGCTTCAACAATTAAAGCTGAACAAATAAATGGCTATCACATCCAGCAGGGAGGTGAAATTGGCCCACTTCAAGCATATCAATCAGGATAGATGTGTGTTTAGATAATAGAAGGACCACTGCTGGGCACGTTTCTGTCAGGTGTTGGAGAGCGGGGGGGGTGGGGGGGGGCAGTTCTGCAAAGAGATTCTTCACGATTGAAGATAATGTGTCAAAGTCAGCATTCAATACTTAAAAAACAACAACAAAAAACCTTCCGAACCCTGACATAAACCTCTACTTCAAGCCTGTCTGCCACTTTATTACAGTGCATATTTAATTTATTTAAATATTTTATTTATTTAAAAATTAAAGGTTTGCACATGCAGAGTTTGGTTTTGAATTGGTCAAACGGGTCCTGCTTTTATCGCAAAAATTAAATCTTTTTCATACAGTGATATTTTAGACTGTTAAAAGTTGATCAACTCCCTCCTCTGTGGCTCAAGAAAACTGTTTGTCTTTGTGACTGTGAACAAGCACACATTAAATTAAATTCTTTTAAAAAAATCACCCACCATAACGGATGCCGTCTGTGTCAAAGTTTGTTCTCCATCCATCATCATTTGGTCCCGATTACAGATCATAATTTCTGGGAAACTTTTCGATTCAGGCCACCTGCTTGCATAGGAATGCTTTGTGTTTACCTGTATGCAGGTACAGTAGTGTTCAGGCAAAGCCTGACTCTCAGTGCCAGCAGCAGCAGCATCTCTGAGTATTTTGTTTTTACTGCCACAACTGCACATTCCAAATACAGTCTCGGCTGAGCTGGAATGCGTGCAGCGCTGGCCAGAAAACGCAGCCGAATTAGCATAAGTGCCATGTTCGATCCATCAGAGGTGAACTCAAATGGCTGCTGGTTCCACTCCTATCCCACTTTTGGCCTCGTTTGTGGAGCGAGTCATGAACTCGGAAAAGAAGGGAGAAAGGGGATGCAGCTTGTTTAAGTTGATATTTGCTCTCGGGGTAATTTGGAGCAGATTTTTTGGAATCGGCGAAAGGGCTTCGCCGTAATTCCCTTTCATGCTCATCTTCTATCTCTGAAGTCACCATGGGGCCTAAACAGCAGCATAAGGATGCCAGATGGATTACAGGGATTCCTGTTTTCTCTCCCTCGCTCCATCTCTTTCAGTCGCAACATGTTTTGTGTACAGGGATCCAGACGGCAGATGACAGAGGACCAAATCAAGCCGGCTCCTTCTCACTGTCATCCTTCTCTTTCCTCACCGTAACTTACTCTGACAACCAACTTTTTTTCCCTTTTTTTAACTCATGGAGCTTGTTGAACTGATTTCCTCTCTCACATCGCGACTTGTTGGAGCAGCTGCTTGGGCTTGTAATAATATTTAATCTTGTACAGTTAATGAGAAATACGCTACTGCAATTCATACCTGTTGATCTTTTCCACAGCTTATCATTTTGTACTAAACAAATCTTGAAAACTTTGCTATTACTCCATTTATATCCAGGGAATTAAGGATGCACCAATCCACTTTTTTTTTTTACTTCCGATACCGATATTTGTGGTTTAATATCAGCTGAAGACAATCTGATACAGAAAAATGGTGCAGAATCGATCTGGCTTTATGTATCAGGTACATTGTTGTGATACCTGATCCTGCACTTTTTTCAATATCTGGACCAAAGTATTGGTTTGGTGTGTTGCTTCAGAGAATATTCTTCCCCATGTTTTCTGTCGCCTACATTTTGAATTCGTGAGTTCTCATTTTACAACCTATTTAGCATCAAATTAAGTCCTGCAAACAGTTAAAATACAAAATATGAACAGGCTTCTCTTCAAGCAATTAGTCAGAAATCGTCTTAGGGGAGTTTATATGTGCTTCCATATGACAATTAACTGATGAGCTGTCTTGCTTGAGATTATTCCAAGCAGTAACACACACTCCCTACTATGACAGATGGACGTAACTTGTTAAGTGTTATAACGGAAAATGAAAAATAATCCCCCTCCTAAAAAAAATTGCCAAGCCGTCCGGGTCGGAGTCATCTGCCTGGGACCGGATACAAGGATCCTCATAAATATCTCTCACCAGCTCATCAGCTGCGCCGCGCTCCGGCCAAGATGAGCTGCGATGGACGCAGCGTGGCACGCTGATAACACAGCAAGCATTAACTTGTTTTATTTTAAGCTAAAAGCAGAAAGTGCCAGAAGGTATTCTCAAATTTAACAAGGAAGGCACAAACTCAACCTTGGAGGATCCATTCCAACCTCATGTTCGTGCTCAAACCGCGGGCTTAACCTTGGATATTCTTAAAGTGACAACCACCACGTACTTATGCCAAGGTCTGTTTGTTGGCGAAGTGTCTGCGAGGACAGACGTGAAATCCTTGTGTTGCATGCCATCTCTCTTGTCATGCTGCTTGTAAAACAATTACTCGCTGTTGTTTGTAGCTACGCTTGTGACAAGTGTCAGGCCAATGAAATTACAGCTGCAGTTAGCTGCAGTTAGCTGCAACGTGCTTCGGGTCCGGCTATTTTTAGAGCAATTTGGTGCATAAATGTGGCAATGCAAGGATTTAGCCAAATAGCTGAGTGGAGTAAAAGTTATGGACCTTTGTTATGGCAATGGCAGCGTTTTGCCTCATCTGCCACCGTCTCACACCTCGCCGGTAGCTCAGCCTTGCCAGGTGGTTTGACTTTACAGCCACTTTTCCAATTGAAGCCTTAATACCGACACGCAGTCCCAGCTGGAACCCGTTAGGTTCATGGCTGAGCCACTGGGGCCAAACTCATAACACTAGTTCAGTCAGCTGGTACAGAGGTCGGGGGCTGCAGTGGAGAGACGGTCACTGCTTGTGTTTTCTAATCCAAACTGTATCTGAGTGGGACAAATTAGTTTGGACTAGTGGCCTAATGCTGTTTGGCATAAAGGAGAGAGGGGGAAAAAACAACAACTTAGGGCTCATGCAGATTAAAGCTAGATATTAGCAAATGTTAGCATGTTGATTATACAACACCATCTGATCTTTAGCATGCATTCCAGTGAATTCACTCAGAAGTTGTATTTTCTGGGTTCCCAGGCAGAAATATTTAACTTGGTCCACAGAATATTTCCCCAAAAGTCTTGAAGCTCATTCAGGATGATTTTCTTTTAAACAAATGTGAGCGTGATATTTATTCTACATTATGTTTAGAATTCCTAATTGCATTTTCTGAACCATTTGAAAGAAAGATTGATGCAGTTTATTGTTTTTGTCACTTTCAGTTTCTTTATTATTTATTATTTGGCTGTTATACTCCTAAGTGCACTTGTTGTTTTTACATGTTTAACCAAGCTTATAAAAGCTATTTAAGTGTTATATATTTTAGAGTTAATATTTATATATTATAGTACATTATGTCAAAAAACACATATGCCAATCCATATAGTTCATGGTTGTTGTTTTTTTTTTTTTACAGATATTGCATGGCAACCATTTTTCTTGATGACGTTTTCTTTAGTTTTTGCCTATTATAGTCAGATCAGTCACAAGCTTTGAATTGAAATGGCCTCAAGTGACAAGGAAGTAGCAACCGTTGAGTGAACATTAGTCTTAATTTCGGTCCTAATGTGGCACCACAAGATTCAAACCTTCAGTATCGGAAATAAAATCAATGAAAACAGGGTGTAATGTACAATTGTATAAAAGAAACACACTTTAATTTATAGGTCAATTTACGTCTTTTTAGGATTATTTATCTCTGCTTTTAGTAAAAATACTAAACATCAATGCGTAGATACAAAATCGGAAATGAAGGTACAAATTTGCAAAGGTGCTTCTGTCGTTTCTCTTCTTTGTGATTGTTGATAACCCTGTAAGCTACATGAGATAAGCCACGCAAAATATTTAGAACAAAAACTATTACTCTGTAAATTTAATCCAAGTAGAGCATTCATTTATGGGACAACAGGCAGAGGTTCCTCTAATGTTCCTCACAAAGAGGGCCACCTGGTCTCTCAGTGTACGCATGATGTCTTAATGTATGAGAAACATCTACTATGCATTCTCTACATCCAGTCCTGAGTTCCTTTAAAAAGTAAAAGATCAAGGAGATAGCAGATGGTGTCCAGGTCAGTCGGGGCACAACCTGGTCCCTCGCCGCCTCTCTGCTGCGTGACGCCAACAAACACAGGCTGGTTTAGCCTTTGGCTGACCTGGACTTGGCATCTTGACCGCTCTTCCAGCATATGGTCCTCGTGTTCGCAGGTTGTAGACATATTTTCTATTCTGCTGAGAAGAAATTTATCTATACAGAACGTTTATGTGACATGTTTTGTTGTTGGGATCTTGACAAAACTCTTTTTCTTTTTGTTGCAGAAAATAAATCCAAACTTTTTGCCAAAATTCCCAAGTTCAGAGCAATCGAGGGCCACATGTAAAACTGAAAACTCACTTAAGACATTTGTTGTCCTTAGCTCTCCAATGAAATATGAATAAACAATATTTTATTAAAGCAAAGTAGTCAAATGTTTCAGCCAGTCATTGTTATAAATAGTGTCTTGCACAGTTACTGTAATAAATGACATAAAACCTTTTTTGGGTTATTTTTTTTAAGTTTTAACTCTTAGGCTTGTGCAACAAAGGTTGGACAGAGCGCATTATTTTTTAGCAAACTGTAGTCAATTGTTAATACAAGAAAATAAGATTTTGTCTGTAAAAATCAGAAATGTATTGCAGTTGGATAAACATGAATCGAGTTACTCTGTCACTTGCTAATTATCACTGCTGTGTTTCGTTGTCATTTGTTACGTTTAAAGTAAATTACTCCAGATCCGAGTCAGGAATGCTTTCCTCCGTGTTAAATAATTGAGACTAGTATTGCATGGTCTGCTCTGCGTTTCGGGAGGTTGAGTCAGCTCCGAGGGTCTTTAAAGGTCCGTGGGGTCGGCGAAGGCTGAGCCAAGGCGAACAGAGAGACATCTGTCCGGGCCTGGAAGGATTTCACGCTTCTGGCCGTCCACATGATTTAGGCCCTCCAAGACTACCTGCTGCGAGGCGCTCCCCATGGGTTAACCTGACACAGATGGATCCCCGCCCGGCTCTGAACACACACATGGAGAGCGCGCACCGATACGAGGGTCCAGAGGCAGATGCAGGTGCGGATTTTGCAGGAGCGCGTTCAGGGCTGACACTCAGAAAGCCGCTAACATGATCGCACAGGCTGGATCTCACTGTCATCTCCTGCTAGTACAGCAGAAGGACAACACAGATGCACATTTTCCACAGACAGACAGACTGATGGATGATGATACCACACAGGCATTACTGGGAGTGTCCAAGTGAGCCGGGACAACTCTGGAGGAGCTGAGCATGTGCTTAGCATGTTTTTTCACCTTTACTACACTCATTTCTATTAATATAGTTTATTTATTTAGTTTTTTTTTTTTACATTTCTGAATAAGAAAATTACTCTAAAAATCTTTTTAGTTGTTAACTGCAGATCAGAAGAAAATATTTGTAGCATTTCTTTCTCTCAAGCTCATCCTGATACATTTGCAGGTTATTTTAGTTTGAATTTACCTGAATTTTAATTGACAGAAGTCAGACGGTGTATATTTTTATTCCAGTTGATAAGTAAAAGGTAAGAATACATTTTCTACAATGCAACTGTTTGCCTCTAGGAAAAGTTTAAACTTTTCTTAAACTTTTGGAGGATTCAGCAGCCCAGAAAATATAATAAAAGGATTATTGTTCAATCCTCACATGAGTCTCTGACAATATTAAAGAAAATAGTAAAATCTGTGATTTGTGATTTATAATGAAGCCCAGTTAACTTTGTGCAGGTTCTGAGTTTTAAACCTGTCATTTACTAATCGATTTGTTCTATTATCAGAGGAACCACTTCAACATTTTAAGCTAGTAATGTGGTTCTCTTTTGCTTTTGTACTTTCAAATATTTTTACATGTTCACTAAATAAAACTGTGCAGTGTTGAGTTTATAAAAGACTCACAGTGAAACAAATCCTTAAACTTGAAAAAATAATTCTGTCTGTTTGTATCTGTTTGTTTCGCTACGTTGGATTTAGAGGTGGAGGTTTGTGAAATAAATCTTTGACTGTCCGGATTTCAATGTCTGACTAACTTTGTCTTATTTAAATATATTGCACACCATATTTAACGGGTGAACTATTAAAATAGACCATTTTTTTTATCAGTTTCAATTTTAAGTTTTAGCCTTTTAAAACTGTATTTTTAATTATTAGTAATGTAATGTATGATCTTGCTGTAAACATTTTCAGTGTTTTCTTTATTTTAGTATTATTTTGAGCTACTTTTATTCCAGCCCAAGTAAATCATGTATTTTTCTAAGTGTTTTTTCTGGTTAAATGTAGTATTAAAATGCAAAAAGAAGACTGGAATAAGGAATCAAGCCTCTTAGTAATCTAAAAAAACCAACCTATTAAATGTAATATAGGTTTAAATGTAATATAAAAGCGGGATATGATAAGAAAGTTACAAGCTACTGGCTTACATTTGAATATAATCTAATTGAAGTGTGATAAAGTACACAAAACTTCCCAGAAAATCTCTTTAGTTTTTTTGTGTTCATCTGATTAATGCACCACCCAGATAGTGAATAAAAGAATCCATTTTCCTTTAATGTTGGACTAAATGTTTCCGGTGGGCCCATTGCGATCGTCCCAGTTGTCTCTCCTAATGTGCTGTAAACTCCCCGCTCCTCCAGAGTGGCAGAGATCAGCAACATCTGGCAAGGACATCAGGAAACGCCTCGCTTTCTCCCTTTAACACACACAGAGGTACTGCAGTGTGCACTCCAGTGAGTCTGAGGCTTAGCAACATCTGGCTTCCCAGACGTCCCAGGAGGGAATCAACTTTTTTGTTGTTTTTCACCAACTGCTTCACGTTTCAGATTCTGGTTCCTCTTGTACTTGGTCCGGGTTATTGCTGACAAACCTGGTGCTGTGTAATTTTACCTGCCTGTTGAAGTTGGGGAATAAGTGCTGACATTAATAATTAAAGCTGTGCTTTTATTTAATGTAATCAAAACTTCCCACTTAGATTCTGTTCTGTCAGGGAAAAGCTGAATGAAATCATATCTACCATTTTACGCATTTTTATTGTAAATACGACAAGATACAGTCAGTCATAAAATCACCTAAATACATTGTATACTTTAATTGCATTGCATAGTATTGTTGAAAAGCCTTGTATTTTTAATTTTTTGCTTATTTTCAATACTAAAAATTAGGATCTCTGATGAGACAAGCAACCTCCTACTGGCAGAAATGATTTTCTGCTGGCATATGCTACATCTTGATGCACTAGATTATGAGTTAATTATACAAATGAATCTAAATCATTAGTTTTTCAGTGAACTGCTTCCTTGTGAGCATGAATTGTTACATGGTTGGTATGAAGTGTCCAGTAGTAGACAGCAACAGTAAATCCCAAAACAAAGAGAAATAAATGACCAAAATGCCAAATAAATAACCAACACTCAGTAGACATAATAACTATAACACAAAGTAGATAAAACACATTTTAACTAAATTTAGATTGATATCTAATGTATCAACAAATTGAGGAAAATACGTTTAGAATAGCTTGTTTTGCTAATAGTCGTCATTACCAAAACTATTAGCATATCCTGCAAGTTTAGAATATATTGTAATAGAAATATTCTTTACTGTCCTGCTGTGGAAAAACTCAAAAGTAACAGCAGCAATTAAATGTAAATGGAAGCGTTTATTTAAGCTAAGGCTAAAACAATTAAACATTGTTAGAGCAAATTTACAATAAAAAATACTTTACTGACCGAAAGAGAAGTACAACTGAGTAGGATCATTTAAAATCAGTGCATATTAAACAGCAACAGATTATTTAAAAGAGAGGGGGAAAAAATCTGTGGAAATGTCATTTGAATTGAGAAAAAACTGCAAATAATATCTCAGAGATGTAAACACTTCATGAGTTTGTTGGGAGCAGAGATGATAAAAAAATCTACTAGTTTCTGGTAGGAAGGATCTGCGATATCGCTTATTTTTGCACTTAGGATGAGCAGTCTGTCGCTGATAAGCTTCATACATGGAAATTCATTTCCACATCCAAGCTTCAACTTTCCAGTCCTTTCTTTTTGGCTGCCATAAAACCCAAAACAAACAAAGCTCAATTAGCAGGTTTATTTCTTTTTAAATACATTTTTGTTGCTTCTTCTGTTCTTCTGTTGCTTCAGTTTTTGTTGTTTCCAGAAACTGTCTGGAAACAACAAATTGTTCTTGAAAAACCCCATTGAGGGGAAATTCATTACGACTGCTTAAACTGCTCCACTGGATAGATTAATAACACTCATTTGACTCTCACCATCCAACCATTACTCACTCCAAGCGACTCCAAAATCTATATTTTGTTGGTGAAACCTAACATGAATCCCACATAAAATATTCTTTCACTCACTCTTGTCAGCAGGAGGCTGAGACTCGCTCAGCTCTCCTCCGTTTTGCATTCCTGTTTAATTCATGTGTTTAATCCCATTTGGACTCTGTGGGGCCTGTTTTGGTTTCTTTTGTGAAGCAAGTGAGCCAAATAAACTGTCGGAGCGAGCTGCTGTGTGCGTTTCCTCGGGGGGCGTGCGCCGCTCTCCCCTCAGCCCATTGGGGGCCTGCTTCTACGCACATTAGTGGTTAATTATTATCAGCCTGCAGCCGTAATGAGCTCTGCATCGACCTGTGGATGTTATGTAGCGGTAATATTACTTAATGGAAAAACAATCACTCCACTCATCCCATTGTGCGTTTAAAGGGTTTTGCGTAGATATTGGCTGATGGATTTGAGAGAAAACAAGCGAGTGAACGTTTCTGAATGTGTGCATTTTGAATATTGCTTTAGTTTTGTTTGTTTAAAAATGTATAAAAAAGAATCAAAGCATTTAAAATAGTTTGTAAGAGCTGCCTCCTTTTCAAGATCATCTTCAGGTCAGTCCAGAAAGAAACAATGTGGCTCAACTTAACTCGATAATGAAAAACTGTAGCTTCTCACATCTGTCTTTAAACACGGCCAAAACCTGGAGAATGTTCTTACAGAAAAGCCTCTCAAATATAACTTAATAATTAAACCCTGCTTTTTTTTTAATTAGCATTGTTTGCAGAACAGGTCTTATTTTTTTTCTTTAAATTACTTTCTATATTAAAGCAAAACAAGAACCCAGACTTTTGTTTAGTCTGATGTGTTTTATGCCTGTCAAATATAAATTTTCTAATACTTCTAGATCAAATAATATGTGTGCATTGACGTTGGGATACCCACGACTCAAATTTTTTTATTAGAATTTTTAAGAAATTATCTATTAAAATTATTTTTACCTTTCCAGAGCATGTGGGAATCGTCAGTCATGAGTTGCAGCACTAAGGTAAGACAGTAGTAAAGTTACTCCCTCCTTAGTGAAGCCTAGTCACCTTGGAAAGTGTAAGTGTTACAGAATAATCTTTTTTTTTCACAATTGGAACAACAATAGTCCAACACAGATGTCTTTAAGAAAGTTGTCGATGTGATTGTCAACACATTCAGCTCTGGGATAGTTTTTGAATTTACCAGATTGTTTACACAATGTAGAAAGGGCACAATTATGAGAGTGTATTGACCCTTTGCAACTGTGTCACTTAATTACTGGAGGCGCCATGTTGGAAAAATCGACTGGAGTGGCTTGGATTGTTTTCCCAGGTTGTTTTTGCCAATATTTCCATGACTTCCATTTGATTCTCTCCTGGTATTGATCAAAACAACGACTTTTGCAAATGATTTATATCACTATGGCCCTTACACCTGAGGAGACTCAAACGAAAAACTAGATGCTAACCATTTTGCTAGGCCACATGATGGTGGAGCAGTTTCTCCATGATTCCATATCTGATTTTAATGCAGTCCTCCATGTTTGTTCTGCATTTGCCCCATTCGATTTAATCTATTGTGTCATCCTGTCTGCTAATGTTAACTGTAACTAAAAGTAGCCAAAGCTATCTATGTTACCGAATGATGCTAAATGCCACTTGGCTTGTGGCTTCTGCAGTGTGATTTCGATGTAGGAGGTCCCAAATCTGATCCCTGACCAGCTGTTGGAGACGGAGTCGACAAACATCTGTGGTTCTGATCCACACTTTAGACGGGAAAGTGCAGGACTCTGGCTCCCTCCTGCTCCTCTCGTTCCTCCTTTATTCCCGTTCTCCATTCACTCTCTCTGATGTTTGTTTTTCGCCTCGGAGCCATCTGCTCTCGATATTTTCTGAAATTCTGACTTTAATAGAGGCAGGCCGAGATGGAGAGAGAAGGGCTGAAATTGAGATCAGAGCTTCTGCTTTATTTTCTTCTCCTTCCTTCTGCGTTGTTGCATAAGGCCCGGACAGTCGTGGAACACGTCTTCCACATTGCATGTTTGAACTTTGACCCCTCTGATTCGTCACAGCCAGCATGCAGGTGCTCAGCCTCACACCTGCCAGCCAAAAATGAGGCCAAAGAGACTAAACATGATCAGAAATACACCTTTAATCTTAAAGAAATTACTGCGCAGGACATTTTTAAATCAATATACAAATAAATGCTGATTAGTTAGTTGTACTTACGTTGTCAGTTATTAGTTGAATAATGTCAAACATAATCTCCAGGCCAAATAGGAGATATAGAGATTAAGATGGAACAACATTGTGTTAAATGTAAACATTGGTGCTGGAAAAAAAATGGCTACCTGCCTTACATGGTATAAAACACAAGTTGGGAAGATTTTCCAAGCAGCTGTTGTGCTTCATTCGTGTGCAGCTGAGATTTTAGGTTTCAGTCTGAATATCAAAACAACTCCAAAGTGACTTAAACACATTTTGTTCTCAAATACAGTATGTGCATAAATTTAATTAAAAGTTTCTAAACATTTACGCAGAAGAGGTTATGTTGTTGTTTTCTCAAACTATTCAGGCATTTTCTCTACCTGCTTTTATTACTTTATTGAATTAAATAAATCCAAACAAATTTCGACTTAGTTCTTACCACCTTTTCTATGTCTCAGGTTGTAGTGATATTAAAAATATCGAATGTTGCTGAAAAGTCATTTTACTCCAGAAACTGTGTTACTTTATGCAGAATAATAATTACACGCAGTCTAATGTTTTCAAGCGTTTCTTTAAATAAAAACAACATTTTGATTTAATGTTGTAGCCTTCATGAAATATCTGCTCTAAGGTTCTTGTTTTTCAAAGATACACGCCTAGTTGGAGCACTGGTATTTAAGACATGAAAGCCTTTTTTAGCATAAAAACTACCCTTAGTAACAGACATTTAAATGTAAAGTTGGAACTTGTCTTTTCCAATAAAGTCAGCGACTTAATGGCCAAATAAATCGGTTTATCGTAAGTTAAAAACTAGACCCAGGCCATTTCTGACTCAGATATACTGCATCCTGTTACTTAATGACAACAATACAAACACAAGTCAATTTGTCTGATGATCTGCTGACATGAGGAAACAATTTGCCCTCTGGATATTTAAATGATTAGCTCATTTGTCATAAAAACATGGCCGATAATTTATCATACTTTTATTAACGCATGGTATCTTCTGGTGTTATTCCTTTTTAATGCATATGAAGAAGTACGTCGCTATGAACACCATTCTTATTGTTCCTAATCTAACTCAGAGACTGACAAAGACAAACAGCTTGACAGACAGACTGACGTCAGGCAAGCAAACAAACAGAAACAGCCATTCAGACAGACGGAGCTAAGAGCTCGACTGTACGCTGCAGACCACACATTGTGCTGCCTGCGTGTTAAAACAGTCATTCATGCTCTCACATTCTGCTGCCCAGATTCAGAGATGAGTCGGCTTTGTAACCACAACTGTTACCCCGTGTGAGATTGTGTGTGTGTGCGTGCGCATCTGTGTGTGTGCAGCTTATGTATGTATGCATGTGACTGTGACGCTACATTAGCATATTTTGAAGAAATTTGAGATTACTGGACATAAGCCGTTGAGCAGCACATTACTTGCCTTCAAATTGCATTTAATGTCTGTGATGGAGCGCTGAGATTCCCTGAATATGGGAAGCTACTCAGCCTTCAGTTAAGCCAGGCCTCATAAATAACTTCGACTTCCTCCTTTGGACGCCTGCCAAGGGGACGATCACTAGAAACTACACAACCCCTTCTTGGCTTCTTCTTAAGGCAGCCTTCTGCAAAATACCCCTCTGACAATTGACCCCTTGAAGAGTTTTCTGACTGCTGCAGTCGTGTTCACTGCGTTTGTTTACCTTGCCCAAATGTCAGTGTCATAATTAGGGATTATTTTGCACCTCATTTGTCATAGAAAGAAAAACACATCAGTAAAAAGCAAATTGTGGTGATTAGGTTACGACCTCTAATGCCTCTAAATGCTAGTGTTTTTAATATATAGATAAACGACAAATTTTTGTTCTATTTAGATTTATTGATAAGGTAAAGAGGCTTAAAATAAGCTTGCATTTGTGTCTGAAGCAAAAACCTAATTTATAGTTAAACCATTATGAAAATGTTTTTTTCCATATATTTCAAGTTAAGATTTGTTTAAAATTCTAGATGTGTTTTTAAAATGTGTCTAAATCCTTGTAACGTCCACAAACAAGTTAGATTTGACCGTTTAACTGTATGAATTGCTTCACATCAATTGAGTCACATCAAAACAATTTTTCTTTTTCTGTGCTTGTTTGGATGTTGAAAGCTTGAGACCTGAAGGTAGTTCCAAAAATTTTAATTCCTCCTTCTTTTTCCTCTTTTATGCTCCCTGATGAAGATGATACTAGTGAAGTCTAAATTCTAGGCTGTGAAACTATTCTCCTTGAGATAATTAACCGATTTTTAATTAGTTTATTAATATTTTGAACATTACAATATTGTACATGGTGGAATTACCATTAATAACTTTAATGTTTAGATTTGGTTTTGTCTGTTTATTTATACATGAGTATATTGAGAAAATATTTTCTGTTGATTTGACTTGTCTCCCCATTTTAATAAACATTCAATATTTTAAACAAATTATTGAGAAATGTATAGAAATTTTCTTCTTCATATTTGTGATAATAATCACTCAATAGTCTGGTGAGGAATTATTCCTAGACTGTTAATTTTGGATAGATTTTGATCCCGATTTACTTGAACATATTTTAATGTAGCTTATCAGGGCTGTATTCCTTAAGCTGTTAAAATAAATAGGTCAGTCTACTCTGTCATTGGAGCCACTTCAAGCATTCAGCATACAGAGGTGAGTGACGGTTTATTAAGGATTAGACAAGTTTGTAGATCTTGTTCAAAAACATATTTTCCAATGACTACAACAAATTCACGGCCTAGGTGGAGGTTAATTTACGGAGTGACTTTTATTACTTAATTGCTTCATACCACTCAAGTAGGTATAATTCATGGGGGAGATTATTAAGCTGCACTAAAAGCAGGACTAACAATTATGTTTCAAAGTAAAAGCCGTATCCGACCTTTTGATATTTTTCAGTCACAACGAACACAAAGCTTCAGCAGAAGTTAGGAAAACACTTTCTGCCTGATTTCCTTCACGATTGAACTAGTATTTTTTGCTGTATACACAGGAACAAGCAAAGCTCATCCACCAATATCACACCCTATAAACACACACAAACACACACACACATCGAAAAGTACTGCCCTACATTCATCATACTGTTGAAACGGGGAAGCTACTCCCAAGAGGGGAAGGTTCTCTACCCCCCATGACAGAGAGAAGTCTTCCCATGCACCGGGTCGCCAAAGAGGGCCCCACACACGGATGACATCAGTGCTCAGCCTGCAGGAGTTTTGTGACAGCCATATGTAAATTGAATATGACAAATCGCTTCCCTGAATCACCTCTCGGCACCTCTGAGCTGCCGCGAAGAAAGACGGAATGGGGAAAGAGGACAGGCCGGGATCCATAGGCGCTGGTGCTTTTGAAGTGTGAGAAGAGGTTCGATAGGGTAGCCAACCAGACGGACACACAAGTCAACTATTGATATATTTTTTTTCGAACTAAATAAACTAACAAATGACTTCAAAGATTAAAAGGGTATTACGTTTTGGCTAGTCACCTGCTGAAACGGGGTCAGGGGTCACACTTCGCCTACGTTCTCAGCACCGATGGCTGTAGGAACCAGCATGCCAGTCTCCAAAGAATGTGCCGCTTTGCTCTAACGGCGCGTCGAGGACGGGGTGGGGGGGCAACGGACCAAAAGAACTCTCTACGTTTTCATCGATGGCCATCCCGTTCTCACGGCTTTGGCTTTCCGACTGTTTCACCCAGACGATGAGACGGAGAGAGGGAGGCAGCGAGAAGGTAAATGGTTTCCACATGTGAAAGGCATCAAGAAGAGGCAGAGGTGTGTGCGACCACCCATACAACAGGGGAGTCCCAGGTGGATAAATGTGTGCATTCACATGGCTTTGTTGAAAAGAAGCCACAGGAGTAAAATCTGTATTTATTAGCGCGTGTATGAGAAATATACACTTTGTTTACAAGTGGGACATTTTTATGCTTCTCTGCGTGGATTTAAGTGTTATTATTGTAAAAATAATGTTCTTGTTTTCTTTTTGTACGTCTTCATTGCATTTTTTTCTCAATTTGACACATAAATAAAAAAATTTAAAAATCCGAAAAACAGACTTGACAATTGACATTAACTTTGACACAGACTGGTTGCATTACATACAGTGCCATCAATGGCCGATGCCCCCGGCCTCTGCTCAAATCATCCCCTGACCGGCAGTGTAAACAAGTGGCGCTGTGTATATCCCCCATGTAATCTGGATTTAGCGCGGTGAGATCACGGCTGTTGGAGCAGAGAGCCCCCCTGGACGCTCAGCTGCATTGTGGGAGGTTCCCTCTCAATGCCACCTTTGTCCATTTGTGTGTGTCGCTCCGAGATAGTGTGGTGCCGTTGACAGGCCACAATAAGCCAAGAGTAAATTTCCCCCTTGGTGAGAAGCGATCTGTGTACTCCTGAAGCAAAAAAAAAAAGAAAAAAAAGAAGCACCCACACAAAATGAGGCTCAAGCTGAAAATCATTCTTGCTGTGTCTTTGTACACCAAATGTCCTCAAATGCCTGTCCTCTCAAACACTGCAACTGTTTTCAACCTCTTGACAGTCCATGCTAGTCGTATTTTTGTCAGCATGAGTTTTGTGTTTTCAAATTATTTATATTTTTATGCTAATGTCTCAGGCTGTAAAAGCCTAATGTACATTAATAAGAATTTAATTGTTTTTAAGATCAAGCATGCTAAGAGAAAATTAAAGGTTTAACTAGCTAGAAAACTACCAGAACAAGCCAAAACCACATTTAGCTTTAGTTTAAAAGAAAAATTACTAATGAGCTGAAGAAAAATGTGTGCCTTATTCTTATCAGAAATGTCTAACATGTTCTTTTTAACATAAACATTTTTAATTTCAGAATTAAAATTAAAATCCTACTTTGTTTTGCTAAAGGTGATGCTAATCCGTTATCTATGGCAGATGTTTTTCTGACTAGCTAGAAATGCAACATAAATTTATTGCATTTGGTGTGGTTTTATTGAAACAATGCTTTCAAATATATTTTACAAATAGTGCTAAAAAGTAATTGTTTTCAGATTTAATTGCTACGATCATTTAAATACAAAAACAAATAATTTATTTTCTCATCATGCTAAAGTTTCTTTTTCTACTGTTTTGTGTTTTGTATTTTCTTTTACTTCCACCTCAGATGTCTATATGATGCACACCACACTCTATAATTTACAACATATTATTTTGTTGCATATAATTTTGTTCTTTGTTTTGATTGCTGTATGCATAAAATTTTATTTTCTTTTCTTAATTTGAACATTTTAAATCACACCAGTGTTCCTGGCATACTCAAATAAGTCTAATTTGAAATAAAACACGTTCAAATCTCATTCACAAAGGCTGAAGAAATACAGCAACAAAAAATAAGAATTTTTTTTTCTCTATCTGTGGTGTTTGTATTCATGGAGAACGGTTTGGCTTTTACAGTTATTTAGGAGAAAAGGTGAGGAAGGACACACATGGAGGGTTTCTTTCTTTGTCTGCCTTTACTTGTACAGCTTGGAACGAATTGCTCCAAAACGCTCAACGTTGCACCTCCATCGTCTCAGGGTGGTGATCTAAGAAGCTCTTTTAAATGGCTTTGTCCTAGTGTGTGTGTGTGTGTGTGTGTGTGTGTGTGTGTGTGTGTGTGTGTGTGTGTGTGTGTGTGTGTGTGTGTGTGTGTGTTTGCGTGTGTCTTCCTTCCTTTTCATGCATGCTTGAGTATTTTATTGTATGTTTCTCTCTGGCTCTGCAGCTCCAACAGAAGCCACAGTTTTTGTGTGGTCCCATAGTAGTCTGAGGATATTCCTGAATTTACGATTTAGATGTTTTCATTTTAATTTAAAGCATTAAGTATTTGTGTGCCAAGCCTAAATTGCTTAAATATACAAAGAAACATTTTTAAAATCTTAAATGAATATTTTTTTTTAGAAATGTTTCTTTGTTGTTTGCAGACTGTATTATAAAAAAATCTAAAATTAAACGTCACAAATCAGAGGTCCCCCATTCGTTTCTATGTCCAGGCTCCTTGATCTTGTTCTTGCTTCGTATAATTTCCTTGTAAATCTTATTAAATTGTGCCCCCCATCTCTTGCTGCTGTTTTCTGCTTGTTATATAACTGTGTTGTTCTCGGCTCAGGCTCTTCACGCCTCATTCTGTGGCTGTGTGCTACCTGCGTCAAACCCAACTCTTCCTCCCTATTAAACAGCCGAGATTTCCAGTGTGTATTCTCCCTTTTTATTGCTTTCATTTGCATATAAATTAAATCCATATTGTGCCTGCGAGGCAGACTATGCTAACTATGCAAACGATCCCTGGCTTTTCTTTGTTTTACAGATAAACCCTCGGCTTCCTCGGTGACAAGGTGGGAGGGAGGGCGGCGGAGGCAGAGAAATCCTCCCGCTGTTTCATAATTGTATGAATTTTAAATACACTGTCATAAGAGCCTCTTCCGCCTTCACAGCGGGGGAACGGGACTATCATGATAATATTAGAGCTACAGGGTTAGCTGACCGTGAAGAGCGAGGCGCTCTCGCCACCTCTGTTCACACATGCAGGCCAGATGGCCGCAGAGGCTGCATTCAGAATCACATTAGGTATGTGTGTCTGTGTGTGTCTGTGTGTGTGTGTGTGCGTGTGCGCGCGTGTGCAGGTGTGTGTTCGTGTGTTTTCTAAACATAATCTGCTTTCCTTTAATTCCTAGTGCATTAAAATTGCGTTAGATCTTCTTTCTCCTTGTGCAAAAAATTTAGAATATTACTCATGAGATGATGTTCTGTGATGTATCATCAATACAGGATGAATTAGGCAGTGTCCACGTGAAATTACGTCCTATGAATATTCAAATATGTTGCTGAACAGTGATATCAAATTAGGCCTAAGTCCTTCATGGACCCCTGGAGGTTTCCATGTGCTGCAGGCAAGGCGAGGCTTATTAAAGGCTAAAACATCTAGAAACATCCACTGCTGCTTTCTGGAAACAAAGACTGGATGAAACCAAAACAATCACTCTGTCGCCGGCAAATATGTTTATGTTAAGCTGTTATAATGTCTGTTGGTTTCTAAGTGCCTTGACGTGAACGGATGGCAAAAATAATAAACAGATTTTCAGATAAACTCTTAAAAATCACAAGATTGAACCTGCCTGCGAACCATTTAGCCCATCCCTGAAATCAATTACAGCCACCCTCCACAGCGTACGCTTGTTAACCCTGGGCTCTGTGAGGAAGATCAGAACACAAATAATTAAAAAAAAAAAGAGCCTGAAACGCAGAGGCCGTGAACTCCTCTGCTGCAGACCCTTCACTGCCTCGTTAGTGCTTAATTAAATAAAACCGAATCGAGATCAGTTGAATTAAAAGTATGCGACAAGCAGAAACGACAGGAATGTGCTGGCAGGGACAATATTGATAAATTAAAAAAAGTTCAAAGTGGCATCTTTTATTTTTGGGCTATTTTTGGTATCTTTTGATCAACAGTCTTAACCTACATGACATTTCTCTGTTAATGTTTTGGAAGAATATTGCAGAATAAGAAGGTAGTCTTTCCTGTTAAAACTGAAGAGGAAGCAAATTTAGATGATCCCCGACTTTTGTCCAATTTATGGCCCATTCCTCAACAGCATGGGGTCTGTTTTTCTCCCTTTTGGATTGTTTTTGAATGAAGCATGTACAATTTTGACATAATCTCACATTTTTCTCCAAACCCTGGACAATATTTTATGGCCTTTTTATCTCAGACATCTCATTGAATCTATTTTTGGTCACAACAAAGACCTCTAAAACATTAACACCAAAAGAGCATGAGACACCTACTTTTTCTACCATAAAACAGAAAACTAGACCGGCTGAGTATTTCAGAAACTGCTGATTCTGTACATCGCTCAGATTTATAGAGGATGGTCCAAAAAGAGAAAACATCCAGGTCTGTGAATGAAAATCACTTCACTGGTGACTGCTTGAGAGAATAGAAATGTGACAGTCATGGAAACGTTTTATAAAACCAAGGAATGTGGGATGCCAATCTCTGAACGGACAACTGGTCAAACCTAAAAGCAGATGAGCTACAGCTGCAGACGACCACACTAAGAACAGGAAACTGAGGCGGTGATTCAGAAAGCCATACCAAAATTGGACAATGAAAGGTTGTGGAAAATAACGGCTGCTTTGTTGTTTTCACGTGGTTGTCAGATTTTGGCATAAACAACATGAAAACACGGATCCATCATAGTGTTGCTGACAAATTCGCTGCAACTACATGATGCTATTATTACAATATGGACCAAATTCTCCAAGAGATGTTTTTGATGCCTTGTGGAGTCTATGTCACAAAGAATTAAGCAAGTTTTAATGTACATAATAAGGTAGCCATGTTGAAATGTAGATTCAACATGACTTTTTTTTTCTATAAACGGTTTTCATTTGAGAAGCCCTAACATTTCTTTTAATTACATCAGTAATTCTTAATGAGTCTTAACTACATCGACATCTATACATTCTCACAACCTTTGCTCCAGATGCTCCACACATTCATGCCTTGAAAAATAAAACTTTGGAGCTCATACATCATCTTCGTCCAATTTTTACCTGAACAAATATGTTTAAAATCAGGTTTGTTTACAACAAAAAACCTAAACTTTTAAACCATATTTAGATGTTCAGACAGGAGACGAAGTCTTTTTCTGTCTCATTTGGATATTTTCTTATTTGAGGGGTTACGTTTGTCTGCTACCAATACCCTCCAGAGTGCGGCGCCCAGAAACACACGCACACACACACACACACTCCATGCTTACAACCAGCCTCTATAAACCTCTACCTGAATGGTTTATACAGGCCCAAACAAGTGAAAACCAGGAAAAAAAAAGCAACACACAGATACATATTTCACTCCAACGATGACAAGAACAAGGCCTCTGTGGTGAACACCAGGCAGGTTAAAGCTCAGCAAGGAGGGAAAATGCAGCAGCAGCAGCAGCAATGGGAAAACTTGTAAATGACAAGAATAGTTTAATGGGTGAAATGGTATCCAGGCAGGGAAACAGGAACTGTACCTCAACAGTGTGCGTGCTTGTGTGTGTGTGTGTGTGTTTTGTTTCTCACCAAAACCTCTCTTAGATACCAATCGTCATGAAAACATTTGTTGTTAAATAATAGCAGAGGTTAAAGTTTAGATTGTAGTTGGAGAAAATTAGAAAAAAAAACTTGGTTTATGTTTTTATGACATCAAATATAGTTAAAAGTAAAATAAAAATAACAAATGCTAAATTAGTCCATTATATCTTGCTCTTTTTTTCTGTTTTATTTCAGACTACATGTGAACATAGTAAAAATCTTTGGCTTGGCTGAGTCCAGCGGACTGGTTTGCTGAAGAAAAATATGGCGCAGACATGAAGGACGAGGAGAGCACGACAACCTAGAAAGTCAAACATCCCTAAAAATTAAAAATAAAAATAAGAAAATTAAAATAATAAATGGCGGATTGAAAATGAGTCTGGAATCCAATATGCAGTAATGTATACAACATGATAACTGTGTGGCTATATAAATTTTAATAACGGTCGTTCATTTTTTTTTTTTTGTATATAATTATGTCCATATACTGTTACCATAAACAGAAATCTGTGTTTTTAAATAGCGATCCCCCCCATTTCCAGTTCAGTTGTTTTTTCTTTATCTCCATGAGTCCAGAGTCAGCCAGCCCCTGAGTAGGGAAGTGTCCGGCGGGGGCCGGGGGCCGGGGGCCGGGGGCCGCTCACTCGCTCTCCTCCTTCTCCTCCTGCACGGTGGTCGTTGAATGGTTGTACAGTCCCTGCGCCATGAGCTGCAGCGCTAGGCCGTTCTTGTAGCCGCTGGCCTTTTTAATCTTGGCCCTCTTGTTCTGGAACCAGATTTTGATCTGGGACTCGTTCAGGTTCAGTTCCTGGGCGAGGGACTGTCTCCTCTGCTCCGTTATGTACCGGTTGGCCTGGAACTCGGTTTTAAGTCTCTGCAGCTGCTCAGCCGTGAACGCCGTCCTGGGCCGCTTGTCCTCCTTGCTGTTCTTCTTCTTCTTCAGTTTCCGTGTCCTTGGGCCTGGCGTGGAAACAACAAGGGGAATAAAAATATTTATTCTACTATTCTACGGCTGGACACCACAGCCTTAATTATCCGCTGAATGTGCCTCTGTTTAAGATACTCTAGTGAAAAGGAGTTATTTTTTATAGTAGTATGTTAGCTGGTAAAGAGAGAGAGAGAAGTTACATTGTAAATAGTTCACTGTTAAAATAACTGGCAGTTGTAGCAGTATTTATTTTGATCCATGTTGATATTTACTGTTCCTTCTTTTACTACTATTTGAATATCACTCACACATGACCCCGCCCTCTTTTCATATCATAATCACACGCAGAAGTACAGCTGACACAAGGACTAAAAACCATACAAAGTTATCAAAATGTCTTACGTTTTCTACATGTGTAGTTAAAATATTAATTTGGACTGGGTGTTTTAAAAACAGATGTTTTATTTATCATCTGATCTTACTTCTAAGTCGGTAACACACAAAAACGTTCAAGAAGAGCCCCTAGTAGTTTGATGCAACAGTGTAATTAATATAAAACTAATGTGTAGTAAAGTGTCAGTGTGGTTTGAGTCGGACACTGTGGATTCGTTTGACTTGTTTTTTAAATGAAGCAACGTGAAAACGATACGTCATTTCCCTTCCACTCCACTAAGTGACACAGCAACCACTAAAAATGCTCTCAGCTTCTGACCATCGTAGTTTCTACTATGTTTTGTGTCCTTTTTTCAGACAAATGAAGAAATTATTCAACTTTTTTTTTAGAAAGGGACAAGGCCTGACAATCTTAGAGTTAAACTACATATAACTAATTTGAATGCATAAAAAATAAAAACATGATGAGCAGGCCACCAAACTGGTTCTAGCCCAGAGGACAACTTCCTCCAAAGCCAGTATCGTTAAGACTGCACTACTAAATACACCACATCTGAATGTAAATTATGTGTATTTACTTAATAAAATGTGGTCTAAACTGCTGTGAATAGTGTTTTTTTGTTGTGTTCCAGTTCTGTTGTGCAACCTTGTGCATTTATTTGGAAAGGTCAATGTATCACAGAGCTATGTACGTCCTGAGTGGAGCGATGTGCACTTCCAGACATTTGGAGAACACGTTTAAAATTCCCACCATTTGAAATTTTCTAAATATACAGATTTGCACAAGTGTTTATTTATTTATTTATTTTTAATTATATTTGATGTACAGAGTTTGAAAGTGCTGAGCTGCATGTTTGACTCTATGAATCCTGTAAAATCATATAACAATTTATTTCACTGAAAGAGAGATCCAAAAGTAAACAGTAATAGAATAATATAATAATGAATTTGAATTAATCGGTGTAGATAAAAATTCGTGAAAATGAATGAAAATAAGCTAAATGGAATGAGTTATTGAAATTTTGTTTTAAAAATGTCAATTATGGCATCACAGATGAAAAGCAATGCATCCATAGATATAATGTCTACCTCCCTCCTGCACTGTCAACACTTGATAAATAATTAAAAGCCCCAAACTGTGTCCAGTCATCGTTTGTACATGGATTTGTATTGAATGAATTACATTCAGATACAGTATCTTAGGACGCTTTGCAGATGAATCTGTTACAACTTGCCCCGCCTATGAGGCAGGTTGTAACATTTCACTGCTGTTGCTTTCAGCACCACGTTGCTGAATCATTCCTTGAATTTTAATTTGTACCAAACACGTTGGAGGTGTCTGAGTCATCAGTTACGTTTCCTTCATTTATTTATTAATTTTTTATTTTTTAACAAACAAACGTTTTTATTGGCACTTTCTGTCTCCTTCAGGAACATTAAAAAATAATCATTGTAAAGAATATCTGGTTTCTTTCTTTCTTTTTTTTAATTTAGGAACTTAGATTTTTTTTCTAAATTTATAAATAGGAATTATGCAAACGCATAAACGCATAAATGAGAATACTGCTAATGTAATGTGAAAGCGACTGATTGCACCGGGTCGAAAAACCAAAAAAAACACATCAGAAATGGGTTTTAGATCCTAAAAACAATGTAAAAGTTTTATGTGGAAATGTACGCAGACTGTAACCGCGCTTGGAAGCGAGGAACCCGCCGCCCAGCTCAAAAATGAAGAGAAATAAATCGGATTTGACTTGAGTTTCTCTGAAACGTCCACGCATAAACAGTAGCAGTACTGACACTCAAACATGAATAGATGTGATTAAACTGAGACTCTGGAAAGCAATGTGCATTAAAATAGAGGCTCATGTATGTGAGCCGCGCTGGTAAAGATGAAAAAGTCATTGTGCATCAGCAGACAGACAATGATACACGTGATCCCTCTGGTGTTTTTTTTTTATCGACATACAATATTTTAAAACGATACTGATTACCTTTTTTATTCAACTAAAATTATTGCAGTTTAAAATATCCTGAAGATAATTTAGTGAAAATACATTTATGCTAAATCTGGTTAAAATACTATTATCTTGTGGCAGAATACAAGTTCTTGCCCCTTTAAGACTATAAGGCCATCCATGAAAGGATACTAATTACGGATTAATAACAGGTGCGTTAAATACGAACCAAGGGAGAGAAATGAGCCAATGAGATTATGCGCACCTATACTTTAATTTGTGGTAATTCTGAACAGAACCTCCGCAAAAAACAACAAAAAAACAGCTACAATGTAGTTTAACTCGTAAGAAAATGTGTTTTATACATAAAAGCATATAGGTGTGAAAGTATAAATAGGTAATGAGTTACATTACGGACGCACTTTAGCTCTTAAAACAGCGAGGAACCCGCCGGCCAGCCTCCAATGAAACGAAGTAAGTAGATTTTGACTCCAGTTTTCTCTCAAATGCCACCAGGTCTAAAATGCGACAGTGTCGAGAACTGGAATACATGGAGCTAAATTAGCCTTCTGAGTAGCAATTTACATTAAAGTGACCGCTGATACGAGTTGTACTATTAAAGATAATAAATACATCGTGTACAGATAAACACGGGCAGTAGAGGTTATCTGCAAACAGAGCACTAGGGCATGATTACAAAAATATGGGGGGGAAAAAGAAGAAAGAAAATTAATTTAACAAGTACTGAAAGGGTTTCTTGACTTTCCAGTCACAATTTAAAAGATTAATAATTTTACTTGTAATTTTGCATTTAGGCCTTAATCTTCGTAAAATGCATTTTAAAAACAAACAACAAAAAACCTCTAGTTGTACATTATCTTGCGCCGGAGTAAAAGCTTGTGGCCCTTTAAGGCTATGAGGTCATGCATATGCTGATACTAATTACTAATTAATAACAGCTACAGTAACGAGTGAATAAAAGAGAGAAATGAGCCAATCAGATTAGAGCAAGCGCGGCTATGCATCCTAGGACAAACACTCAAGTAAACAAGCAGGTACGTTTTTAACTAGTTTAAAAAAACATTATAAAATGCGCATGTTGATGCCGTAAATACGTGTTAAAGTGTATAAAAAGATCTACATACAACAGTGACACACTTCGGCCGCTCAGATTCAGTTACAGCGAAGTCAGTCGGTTTTGACTTCATTTTTCCTTCAAACGTCCTATATAAACAATGGCAGCAGACTCACGTAAGCAGGAACAGATAGAGGTAAATTAGCCTGTATCAGAGGTTGGTCACACTGGGTGGCTGTCTGCATTCAAATATCAGCTGATATTTGAGAGCCATGCTGTTAAACATGAGAAATGCATCGTATCATACGAGGCACAAGCCTCATAACACACACGAATACCTATTTAAACCATAAAGGCCTCTGATGTTATTTAGCCTGCACGATGGCAATGGAGAAAGTAAGTTTGTATAGCAAGGCCCCCTCTTATTATAACATCAGTACACCATGATAAAAAAAGATCCTGTAAAGCCTGAAACCTTATAATTTTTTTAAATGCAACAACATACATAATATAACTTTTAGTCAAGCTTTTTGTATGTCTTAGTTTTATCCGATTATGCGCATTCAGTGGCGATTTGATGAAGTTCACAACGGCTTGTATTTGTGATATTTTATTTAAAAAATGACAATAAAGATTGCTTCGAAACCCTCATAATATACACTTAAAAGTAAAATCACATTATTTTTAGCCGACTTAAGTGATGCTGTTTTTTCTTCTGCAAGTTAAAACAAAGACGGTGTTATTATACTGACTGTCCTCAGTCAGTATAATAACACTGACTGAGGACAGTGTTATTATACTATTATATGGTTTATTTTATTCAATTAAACCAAAATCAGACTTAAACACTGCACTCAAATATGTCGTTGCAGGATCGAGTATATATTACAAACACATTTGTTAAAAATCTGTTAAAAACGGGAGGACTCGTCGTAGAACAGCTCTCGTTATACTGTACTCATTAACATATTGTCTAATATTTAGTTAAATCTGCCATATTATAAATAAATAATGCTAGACATTGTTTGATTCTATAAGACGTGGTTTTTATTTTATTTCTTTTTTTATCATATATTTAATTCAACTTTCAAGCATTCAGATACTGGAGCAGTGTAAACAAAGGCGAATAGAACGGATGCAAAAATGAATTTAACCTTTTGATTTAGGTTTAAATTAGTGACTTTTCTTCTTGTCTTTAAAATTGATTTGATATAATTAAGCTAATACATAATCCTATCCGACGTAACGCTCAGCAGTGTTGATACTATCTTTATAAACAGGCAATAGTTGCCTTACTTTTTAATTAATCAATAATAATAATAATGATAAAAAAGAAAGTTATTTTCTTTCGTAAACGTGTCTGCAGCTCTGAGCAGAGTTGATTTAGTCCCGGTGAGAAGCGGAGACCCGCTGCTCGGTGTGTTTCGGGGACTACTAGCGCCTTACCAGATGAGGGCCGGTCCGAGTAGCGCGTACAGTAAACCCAGGCGGGCCACAGCAGCGGCTGGCTCTCCTTCATTCCCGCCGGAGAGCCTCCATTGCTGCCGCTCACAACCATAATCGACGACGGACTGTCCGCGTATCTGCCGGAGCCGTTGCTGGCCGCCTCTCCGGGCTTCGACGAGCTCTGCTTGGATGCGGGCGACGAGGACGTGGAGGAGGACGAGGAGGGCGAGGAGGAGGCGCTGTCGCTGCTGCAGTTGGAGTCCAGGCAGAGGCTGCCGGCGTGCGGCGGCCTCGCTGCGAGCGGGTTCACGTTCTCCCTGCCCGGCGTCTGGCTGCGCTCGCGGTAGCTCGGCTCCTTCCTGCAGCCGAAGTCCGGCCGGAGGATGTTGTCGATGAAAAAGTTCGTGGTTCTGTGGGCCTGCTGCGCGGCCGGATGGGGTAGGATCATGGCAGGGGATGGGAGGTTCGGCGACAGGGACATGCTCTCGTCCTCGGTCGAGTCCCGGCCGCTACTGGGCTCCTTGTGCTCTTCCATAGCAGCTGGTGATGGTGAGAAATCTCAGCCTCTCCACACCAGATTCCACTTGTTGCTCACTCTCCCTCCTCACTTCGGTATCCAGTTCAATACAAAAAACAAGCCTCTCTCATAGAGCAAGCGCCTGGTTTCTATTAGAACATCAACTACAGCGGCAGCATGTCTCCTAATAACCCGAAGCTTGGCAGAAGCATCAGCTCCAAATAACCAGTGCCTGCGCCTCTCCACGGTGCCGCATAATATCTCTGTATTCGCTCTTCAAACTCTCCTAAAATCAGATCCCCCCCGTCCAAACCCCCGTGTGCTACTCCGCCGCGTTACACCAGTGCGCGCACACACGTGCAACACACCAATCAGATGCTCCGATCGTCCCTGTCACGGCTTACGACGACCAATCAGGGATCCGAACGCTTCATGAAGCTGGCACGCGCGCGCGCCTGTATCACGGAGGTGATCGATATTGGAGAAGCGCACGTGCATGTGCATGTACACAGCAAAACAAAAACAAGAGCGAAGCAGCACCATAATAAATGGAACAAAGAGGCAAAAGCAGCTTTTAGCTTTGATTCCAGCAGCCAGGGGCTGAGCTTCACATGATCCATATTATATTTATGATTAATATCTGAGTTCTGAGTGGTATTAAAAAAGTTAGACGAATGTATGCCACCCAAGGAGGAACCTGCATTTGTTAAATTTAGCTATTTCACAATTTGGCTATTTTGGGCTACAAGTTAGAAATGTGTAAATGCGCAAATAAACTTTAGGATTTTAGTACGTAGGAGAGAAATGTGTTTGGGGTGTACAAATATACGAAATGCAAAATTAAAATTTTGTTCAGCCATGCTATTTTTTTTATAAATCAAGCCATCAAAAGCCCAACCATTTTTTTAAATGAATATTTCCAAATGTAAAACCGAACATTCACTACACTTCGCCATTTATACTCTATTGTGCTTTCAAGAAACTAAGCGATCAAAACTAGGAAGTTGTGAAATGGAGGCGTCTGTTATTCATTTGCAAAATGCGCGTAGATTAAGAAAAACATTTTTATCATATTTTACCTATACTTTACTATTAAGTAAATAGGTTTATTGTGTTGACCAGGGGTCTTAAGATTCAGCTGATCATCCAGATCAAATACCTGGAAATACAAAATACAGTGCAAGCAAAGATGTCAGAAAATAACAAACAAAAAAATCTAATTTCACGTGAGATGTGAATATTTTTATGATCGCCATAAAAAATTGAAAGTGTTAAACAAGAAAAAATAAACTTAAACGCAGTGGTTTATAGTTATGAAATGGTTTGTTTATAATCCAGCTGCATCATCAACAACTAAGCAAGTCCCATGAGGTTCAACACAGACTACACTGTATGTTTTTATCTGGTTATTTTGTGAATCATAACGTTGTATTTTTAACCGGGCTGCTCACATTTTCCAATTATAACACGTTTCCTTCAGCACAAGTTATGACAGCTCTCAGGTCTCCTGCTGAGCAGCCTGTCATAGCGCTGCTTTTGCTTTTCTCTTTTAACTTCTTGTACTCCGGAAGAGAAACCCAAGCTACTACAGGCATACTGGACAAGAAAACGCTTTCTGGTACGAAATGGAAGTAGGCAAGCACGAAATGGCGTGTATGCGTAGTGGGCGAAGCCGTTTACAGTGCGCTTTATGACGTGAGCACGACGTGAAACTGCAAGCGCGGCTTGCAGCGGGGCCTGAAATGTAGTTAAATCTCTTTCATATTAATAAAATGGCCATCAAGCTCCGCAATTAGTGATTTGAAGTAATAATGATAATATTTCTAATCATAATGGTGACAGGAGGAAAGTGGGGACGTGTTGATGGTTAACAGTGGCGCGGTGAAATCTTCATCCCACAGGCCGGACTGGGAAGCTCTGGCTACTTAATTAAATTCCAATTAGGACAGTATCAATGTGCTGTTTTAGCCGCAGCGCCTTTGTGACTAAATGAGCTCTCAGTCTGCTCTTATCTGGCGCCGCAAAGAGGGGCCTGCATGAGAGGGGCCACTGAAGATAATTTATAGCTTTTAATTAGTCCTCCCTCCGCCCGGTCCGCTCGGTGCTCATCACGGGAACCGGCCTGAATAAAACCCGAGTCACAAGCGCTGTCACCGCCGCCTGGCAGGGCCCTTAATCAAAGTGAAGCAGGGGCCGCGCTACAAGCCACGTAATTTCCAAGGTGCTGATAAAGCTTGTTGAATAATAGCGGGGGCCCTCAGAGACACCATTTACAGAAATGACTTTATTGACGGCTTAACGTTGGTGATTCATTTTACCTTTCATGTACTGGGAGCCGGATTTGTCGCCGTAATAGGATGATAAATGCACTGACGGATCGCAGCCGCGCTTTTATTGAGTAGCCCATAAAGTCGAGGTGCTTCAGTACACACTCTCTCTCTCTTTCTCTCTCTCTCTCTCTCTCTCTCTCACACACACACACACACACACACACACACACACACACACACACACACACACACACACACACACACACACACACACACCATGAACCTCTGGTTGTTAAGAAGCTGAACAGCTACTCAGGACTGCGTTTTCCGCTTCAAAATTAAGCTTTTAATTCAAAAACATACATTAGAATAATAATATGAAAATATTGTTATTTGCATAGCAAAGCAGTTTTAGTTCTCACACAAGCAGACTTCGACAAAAAGAAAAGTATTGTCAGTCGGGTGCTGACTCTTACAAAGTTAAATAAATATATTCATTCTTCGCTTCTTCATTGTGTTGATGATTTCAAATTCCGCATCTAATATTTGCGAATAATCACATTCGCACTAACATTTTCGCCATTTCTTCATACATAAACAGCATTTTAATTATAACAAATAAAACCCGTCAGCTCAAAGGCGTAAATTCTAACACACTAAGAATAAGGTCAAATATTTCTTATCCATTAAAAAAATCCACTACATTTAATTATGCAGGAAAATCATTTGCTTTCTTTAGATATGAAAATAATAAATTTCACTCTTACACCTACAATTTTGCGCGTATTTCTTTTCCCTTACTGTTTCATGGTCACCTTGCATCGTGTTGTGCTCTGTGTTTATATGGTTACACTGTCATTTTTACTATCTTTGTTTTGTCTTACGTTGCTTGGACTCAATCTTCAAATGAACTAAGACTTTACAAATTGCCCCAGATGACACATGTAGGTGAGATAACTTAGTGGGAAGTTGTGAAACGGCTTCAGTTGTTAGCCGTGTTCTTGTGCTGCCACCTAGTGGAGAACAGGTGCGACTTATAAAAAGATGTTTTACTGCCTCCTACTGTTCCGATCAGGAAATAACTTTTTACATGTATTTCTACTTGTTAATCCGTTTGTATTTAAAATTCTTATAAAAAGCAAAGGAATAAAAAAAGGACCATTGATAACAAACAGTATTTTTTATTTTTGTGTGTAGCCTAAGCAATAAATGAATGAATAAATAAAAATGGCTACAATTACTGCAATATATGATGCCTAGAATGTAGATCAAATATTATGTGTCACCACCATGTTTTTGCAGTGGTGGTAGTGATGTGCCATGTAATTTTTCTACATTATTGCCAAAATGTCACATTTTCTTCTCATCTGATCATCATATGATATGAACCATCAATCCAAATTTCACACTCTGACTCTAGTAGCAAAAATAATTTCTACCTCCGATTTTCTCTCTGTGAAGCTTGTGATGTCACAAGGACACTTCTGGTTGAAAATATCAGAATAAAAGTACTTCCTGTTCTTTTCAGTGCCACACTATTTTTTTTAATTATTCATTATGTAGTGATTTTACCTGAAATTTGAACATCTTTACAATTTAGAAGTAACAGAAAATAGTTTCTAGCAATATTACCAATTATTCTCCAGCTCAGAGTAAGAAGAAAATCTTATTTAACCCAATACATGTCTAAATATTACAAATTCTGTTTCTAATTAAGTCAAGGATTTTCCCTTATTCCATTAAAAGGACATTTGTTTACTGAATATGTAAAATATCGTGCTAGTTAAAAGGTAAAATTGAAGAGCATCTGTATAACTTTATCACCACCTAGTGTCCGAGTGGAGATTGGTCTTGTTATTTTTTTAAATACCAGTATTTCACTTCAGAGCTTTATACTACAGCTAGTTATGTTGCAAGTAAATTTAAACTATATTCTTAGAAAAGCTGCTAAAAAATCAATAAATTTTTTAAATATTTTTTTTTAAATTACAATCATTAATCATTACTATAATCAGTCAATTCTTGCAACAAATTTATTGATCAGATTTCTCTTGTTGTGATTCCAACATGCACACATTCTGTTGCCCTGAAAGATGTATTATTATTAAGTTTGGAGTCTAATCACCTTGCAGTGTAAGTTTAAAAAACACTTCAGTTACATTTATTTAAAGAAACTTTCATTGTGTTACTTTGCCATAGAAACCAATTAGTGTGGAGACCAGTGTGTAGCTTAAATATTAAATTATCAGCAATGTGTTGAAATAGGCTGGAGATTTATACTGTACTGTCAGGTTGGATTCGTGTTTAGATTTATTTATAGCTTTAAGTTTGGATTAATCAAGAATTCATTTGAAAAATAAAATTCTTATCTTATTTCATACCACTTTTCTTATCATTAATATGAAATACTGTGTTTGTAAAATTATTGTGCTGTATTTTAATGGTAGCCATCACTGCCAGTATGTTTATATATTTCAAACTCAAATGACAGTTGTGCAGCTTTCAGCACTTGTACACATAACAATAGGATTTATATTGGTCATCAGTCCAAATGTCATAATGCTGACCATGAAGGTCTGTAGGGAGAATTGACTAGAAATGTGTGTGAACTAAATTAGGATTTAATTAAACCCAATAAAAAGAGAGAACAGATTAAAATCTTCCTCAAACATAAACAATTGTTGTACTTCTTTATATCACCACCAGAGGGCGGACTACAACAGTCAAAGCAGATTTAAAAAGTGAGTCTAATGGCCATCGAATATTGACTCACTAACATTTCTGCTTCTGCAGAAAAAATAGCATAAAGTGACAAAATAAATAATTTTTATTGGTTTAAATAGTGATTGTAATGCCAAACTGTCTTGAAGATCTAAACCAACCAATTAAAATGTGGATAAATAAGCAAATCAAAATGAGGAGTGTTGTGTTTTAAACAGTAAATTAACCCGTTTTATTCTCTTTGCACCACAGGTGTCATTTTGAATAGATTTGTGTTCACAGGTGACAAGCCGTGAATTTGTTTCTCAAACAATAAGTCATCCCACTTTTAGGCGCTGGGCCCCATCGTTTTGCACATAAACGATATTGAAATGCCACCAATGTGTAGAGGACATGTATGCATACCAAACAGCAATTATTATTCACTGGGTTTGCTCCTTCTCTTTCTTTGTCCCCCTCTGTCTGTATCTCTCTCCAAGGTCCCGGCTCTCTGCAGTAATAATACATGAACAGCTCCTCTCCCTCATCCATTAATCAGGAGGGAGGCTGAGGTAATGCCAGGATGATCTTTGGCCCTCACACACACATACACGCTTACCTTATCGCTAATAATTGAAGGGATATTAATGCAGATGAATAATTAAGCTTTGGGGGGGGCTCTCTTTAGCGTCCTAATGAGAGGTGGCGACAGATTGCTCCGAAGTCTTATTACGTCTCGTCGAGAAGTTTGGGAAAGCTTAAAGTGGTGATAAATGGCCTCCATCTGGCAATTGGCGAATTAAATCAATGCAGGTGCTTTGCAGAGTTCCCAATCTGAGCTGTGCCACATTGTTGCTCTAATGAAGAAATCGTGCTCCGACTGGTACAATAGCTTGTTTTAATCTGAGAGATTTCAACCAACTAGAAGTAATTATTGTGATATTCTGCCATATAAACATGCTAACAAAATGTTGTACATCAAGGAAAATCATTAAGATTTATCTTGTTTCTGCCTTTTTATTACCCTTAAATGTTATAGGTCATCAAAGAAATGTTATTATTAGGCAAAGAAAACCTGAGTAAAAGAAACATGTTGATGGTTTAATTTATTAAGAAAGAAAAGTTATCCAAACCAAAAAACTCATTTCTTCTATCACTAAAAACTAATGAATATTTTACCTGCAGAATAGGCTTTCAGTTGTTAGCTTTATTGCTCAAACTTCAGGGAGACTAATGTTTCAACACCATCTGTGTCTCCATCCCTGTTGCTGTGTTGACTTGTCACTCAGATAAAGACACAGATGGTGTCGGAACGTTAGTCTCCATAAAGTTTGAGCAATAAAGCTAAAAACTGATTGAGCTGTAAGCTATTTTAGCCCATTTTCTCTTTGTTACTGTTGAGTTATGACCAGGTCTTAACTGGGTTTGGTGAGGTCTGCAGTGTTTTTGTCAGGATCTGTGTTTTTCTGTGTTTATTTTTGAGTTTTCTGTCTAGTCCAGTTCCCTGTGAGTCCTGTCTCTGCGTCTTCCTCGTTAATTGTTTCCCAGGTGTGCCTCGTTCTCTTGATTACCTCTTGTGTATTTAGTCCCCTCTATGGTCTCTGTTCCTCTTCGGGTCTTGTCAATGTTGTATGATATTAGCGTGTGTCAGTCTGCTTTCCAGTAGAACTGTTAAGTCCTGGTTTGCTAAGCTCTTGTTCACGTTGTCAGTTGCTACCGGTTGTTAGCTGTGTGCTAATTGTTCCTGCCGTGCTGCCTTTTTGGACTGTTGAGTTTTCATTAAATATCATCATCTTCATCTTACCTGGGTCTCAGCGTTCTCTCCTCACCACCTACCACACCCGATCATGACAGTTTTGATAAACTAATCTCTCCTAGAAAGTTTTAACACTGTTTCCTGTTTTCTATATTTGTGGATAATGGCGCTAACTGTGACTTGTTGGAGTCCTAAACTTTCAGAAATCATTTTGTAGAGGTACTATGACGGAAACACAACACATGTATGGAGACCTTAGTTCTCGATGCCACTGTCACAGGTTTGAGTCCCGACCTGTTGACCTTTGCTGCACTTGTTCCTCTTCTCTCTTTACCCACTTTGATGTCAAATAAAGGCCACTAGAGCCAATAAAACCTTAAAACCACCCAAATTTATGTATCTTTTTTCACCCAGTAGTCTACTTCATGTTGTCAGACAGGTCCTACTTCTTCTGTTATCATTCTGGTAGTAACGCTGAATCAGAAAATTTAAGTAATCTTTGAAAAAAAATTACTGTATTTAATCACAGATACTGATTTGAGCTACCGATTCTGTCAGCTGAATATGCTTCATTTAATCTAAACTGGGTGAGTCCAAAGTGTGGACATTTGTAGCCATCAGAATTACTTTGAGCATTAAAGGATGTTTACTCTTTCAGATAAGAGATTCCTTTTTCTTACATAAATGAACTTATCATTTTACAACAATTTTCTATTTTTAGCATGTACAGAGTTCATTGTCCTGGATGACTTAGCAATCTGTACATTAGCTCTGAAAACTGTTCATAATTATATTGAGTTTGTTTACACTCAGCTTGTCAATCCGTGGTAATTGCAACATCTCACAAACCTCAAAAGAAGTCAGGCTGTCATTTCAGATAAAAGACTGATGAAGGATTTTCTGGAGACGCTGGGTGTTTCAGACTCTTCAGATTTGACATTTGTAAAAGAAACAGTTGTGTGGTTTGTTGCAGCAGCTGTTGTCAGTTTTTGGAGATGTGCTGCAACTCGCTGCTGGTGTTCAGGGTTGAAAAAAACAAAACAAACAAAAAAACACTGCCAGCAGTAAGGCTGCTAGGATGGTTATTTTGGTTACCAGTGTCAGAACTGGAACGTCTCACTTTAGCTGTTGGATTGTTTGTTTTTAAATGTGGATCAACATTCATTATTCATCCAATAAAATGTATTCTTTTGATGATCCTGTGCTTTATAACATTACATTCACTTGCAGTAGTTAATATTTATGCTTGAAATGTCTCTGTATTGTAAATATGAACTTTTAAAAATAAAAAAATAACAGCATTAGAGACAGTTTCCCAGGTGCAGCTAGACTTTAGATCAACATCTTAACTTGCCTGTGTGCTTTTGTTGTGGAACTATTGGAACATTTTCATAATTCTTTCAGACATCAGTTCAGTCACTTTCTAACTAGAAAAACTTCAGCAGCCTCAGTATTTAGTTAGGATAATTGAACTAAAAATACAGAAGAAAGAATGTGTAAACTAATTGACTTTCTGTTATATTTGCAGATGACATAATAATGTGTAATGAGAGTAACATGAGAGAAGAAATAAAGGTAAGTTAAAAAAAAAAAACACAAAAATGATGTTTGTGAAAGAGAGGGAGATCAGTGGGCTGTGAGTTAATGTGGAGGAGTTGACCAATGTGTCCAGGAGGGATAGTGGACATATTGATCAAATAAATGTGTAAAATAAATATGCCAGGAAGTAGTAAATAAGAAGTGAAAAGGACGAGCACATAGGAGTTTTATGTATGCACAGACCTGAACACTCACAGCTCCTATTAGTGCAATGCCAATGAGGTTCAGGCTTTACATTTTCTATATTTTCTTTCTTCACCCATCCTGCATCTGGTGATGGTGGCATCTTTCCGATTCTTGGAAGTTCTCATCTCAAATGATGCGTACTAGATCTAGGGCAATTTCTGACAAATTCACAACAAAAACAAACTTGCGTATACTCGGTGTGGTAAACTGTGAGCAGCAGACAACATGGACCTGCAGAGGTTCATAAACACAGCACAGATCATCAAACGCTCTCTGTCCTCCCTGGAGGAGGTTGCCAACTCCAGGTGCATCAGAAGAGCCAAAATCATCCTCAATACTCCTCACACCAAGATCATCATCTGTTTACTTTAATGCCTTCAGGCAGCGTTATAGATCAATGACAAAAAACTACGACCAGGACAAAAACTAGTTTTTATCCAGAGGCCATCAGGTCTCTCAACTGTGCATGTAAATCACATTTATTTCTATTGTAGCAACAAAAGTCACTTTAATCTTGTACAGTTTTACCTGCTATTGGTAACTTATATATATTTTTTGTTATATGTTTATATAAAATAAGGGACCTAAACCAGTTTGTGTTGGTCATTGTCTATCATCCAATGCTGATTGTGAGGCAAAGTCAGGAGACAAAGCTGTGAGGCAGGAGGCTAAATGTTGATGGATGAAATAGAAGCAAATATTCCACAACATCCACGTGCAACTAAATATAGCCACGGTTTTCACTTTGAGACTGTTTTGATCCAAACTGTGCTCACATTACAAAGACACAGTTGAGCAACAAGAGGGTAAAAGTGTCCTGCTCACTAGACGAAGTGTGAAACTAAAGCCATTAAGCTTCTATTCTTCATATCTGCTTCATAAGAAGATGTGATAAATGTTGTGAGAAAGAATAGTAGCAGTCTGACAGTGAATAAATAGATGGATGTACATTTCTAAAGGACATTAAATGGAAAAGACATAACATAAAGTATCTTGAATTCATAGCAGCTGCAATAAAACATTGCAATTACTCGCTCTGGGCTTGTAGTTTAAAGAGACAGTAGTTCTGACTAAAGAGTCCCATCTTGTGTGATCTAATAATACTTCACTGCTAATGCAGTTTTTAAAGTCATGAATATGAAATTTGAGCATTAACATATTAATTTCTTGGATAGCCTGACCTGATTGACACAGTGGTTTTTGTCTGCTTGTAAAACAGTCTGTCTACATGGGGAAAAACACACAGCACCTTCAGCATGACCGGCACCGAGGGCAGCTTGTGTGTGTCTGTGTGGGACTTCATCAGCCATGCTGCTTGGGGCCAATCTAACCTTTCAGTCTGCTCTCTAAGGATCTCCTCTCATTCTGGCTTTGCACAGCCTGTCAGCGTCTCCAGCTAAAGGAGAGATAAAACATACAGTCCTCGTTGGCTTTCTTACAATAAAAGCTGCCTACTTCACTGACTTCTGTAACCTTTTCTCCTCTGTGAAGAAAAGACAGGCTGAACTGGGTGATGTATGAAAGCGTTGTCAAGTTTTTTTGTAGTGTATTTAGACAGAATATCCCCTCCCTTGTCTTCTTCTCTTTTTTTTGCTAACAATGATATTTAAATAAAAGATCATGGTCCAGAGATAAACAAGTCTGCACTTGCGCTTCTAGCTAAATTCAAATGTCAAGCTCACAACCACGAAGCTAACATCCCGAAATGTTTAGCGGCTGCAGCACTTGTCACGTTCAGGGTGCCAAACTGCTAACATTTACTAAACATGACTTTAGTTTTCAAACCATTTGGCCATAAATTACATAACCTTGTCCTCTAAAGTAAAAGATACAATCAGGATGAAGCCGGTTTTATTTTTTTACCTGCAGATTACAGCCCTTTGCAAATTTATTCATACAGCTTTAATTTGTTTTTGTCACAAACCTCAAGGCATTTTGTCTGGGTTTTATCTGACTGAGCGACAGAAAGTGGGAAATAATTGTTAAGTGGGAGAAAAAGGACATGATGTTCACATTTTTCACAAATACAAATCTGAAAAGTGTGATATGAAAACACTGGACACCCTTCGATCTCAGGTTCAGTATTTGAAAATGTATCTGTTTGAATATTTTCTTGTAGCTCATTTCTAAGGCCCTCGTTAGTAAATAGGAACGTTTTTTAACGGTTTTTGCCCTGCAGCCACATGGAAACAAACTGTTTTGTTTAAACTCTGAGATATTAGGCCAACCCCTGTGGGCTGGCCCTAAAATATTCTAAGAATTTAAGTCTCTCAACAGATTATTAACTCAGTTTATGTCTGGAATTTGAGCTACCGATTCTGTCAGCTGAATATGCTTCATTCAATCTAAACTAGGTGTGTCCAAATTGTGGACATTTGTAGCCATCAGAATTACTTTGAGCATTCTGCAAACTCTTTTCAAGATGGATCATGTGATTGAAAAACCATTGAGGGGCTAGATTTTCACACAAGATCTTTAAAACAAGATGCAAACAAGTTAGCATCTTAATAATAGTAAAAATAATGAGGAAATCTCCAAAGGATGTATCCAAATTTACATTTTTAAAGAAAAAATTAAAAGATGCACAACTTGGTTTTGGCCTGTCAGATAAACACACTGATATTTGTGGTTGTATTACAACAAAAATGTGTACATATTAAAGCATCTGAAGTCCTTTTGCAGGTTTCTGCAGCTTGAAAAGCTTTTGATCAATCTGAAGGTGAATGGCTCTCTAAAAGTATCGCCAGGCGTGACAAGCTGTGATAGGAGAGGATATAAATAATAACGAAAGAAATGTGTAAAAGGAGGAAGGTAGAGGGAGGAGGCAGTCAGAGGGGAGATGATGGTTGAAAGGACGGAGTGCAAGAAATCTATCATCTTTAGCCTCTCATTATGGGCTGGCTCCGAGAACAAGACAAGACATGTTTCTGACAGTGATGCCTTTTCACTGTCAGCATGCAAGTCACCTGGATATGAACTGTTTTACTCGTGTGAATTAGAGTCAAATGTGCCTAGAAGGGAGGAAAGTAGTAATAATTTATGGCAACGATTGGGAATGGCTTTATCGATCAAAACACAAGAGTCAGATTCAGTTTAGTGATAAAGTTAGAGTTCATTTTATGAGGTGAAATACTTATTTGAGAGGCAAATTAACATTTTAACATCTCAATTTAAGATTGAGTTCAAACCAAAATTTAAGTTTGTTTTTGTCTCTCAGTTCCTATGTTAAAATCCTTTATTAATTTATTTTCCTTATTTCACTTAATGTGAAAGGTATATTTAGGCTCCTGATCTTGTTTTACTTTTTCCTCATTTGGCCGATTAAAGCACAAAGTAGAGCTCCAAAGTGCAGGCTGACAGAAAACATGAGTCAGCAATTGCAAAAACAATTATCCGGCATATGAGTCGCATCTGTGTCGGTATCTGGCCTACTCAAAGTATTTTGGTTTGGCAGAAATATAACAATGCATCATCTCTCATCTTCTGGAACATTAATCGACTTTATTGTATAAAGTTTCGGGATAGAAACAAATTAACAGAAAACAAATGTGGCGAAATACAAAAGTAGCAAAGACCTAAATGAAAACCACACAACTAAACATTCCACGCATTTTCAAACAACGATTTAAAGTCAAAGTTTTAATTAATTGAACCATATGGTAATCCATATGGTTTACCATATTGTTTCATTAAGGTTGTTTCATTCAGGTTAAAGAATAAACAGGGTGATATTTATTCAGAACAACAGATAGTTTGTCCAATTTATTGTTCTGCTGCTCATCTTACAAAGAGACCATCTGAGGAAAAGAAGAACAGAGTGGAGGCTGTTGAGGAATAGCCCTCATTAGAGAGATTATTATTTCCCTCTCTTTGTATCTCAAAAACGAGGAAATGACTCAACTCATGCAACCATAATAAGACAAACAGCAAAAAGTATTTATGGTGTTGTGCTCTACTTTAATTTGTTAGTGGGAGCCTACGTTTCTTGGCTTCAAATTACATACCCAAACGCAAACAGTCTGTGTTGACTTATTATGACTGACAATGAATAAAATATGGCCTGAGTCATATTTTATTCATTGTCATTTTATTCACTGTTAGCGAATGTTTAAAAAGTAAGAAATAAACAAGAAATTAGGATTTCGTTAAAAAGTTTGTGTCTTTCAGTAATTCTTTTCAAAATGTATGATGATTTTGGCTTACAGATGAAATTTAGTTTAATCTTATGCCTTACATGCTAATGTTTCTGGTTGTAAATTGATTATATTACACTACTGTTTAACCTGAGATTAGATGTTTTCTGACTTGTTTTCCATCTCTTGTTTTGTTTAGTTCTCTCTGATTATTAGCTTTATAGAGATGCTGATTTCATTTTCTGGTAGGACTTTGTATCGACCTACATTCTCCAAAGTATCAGCAGTTTCTTTGATGACCAACTGCAAGGAAAACATGTCGAGTCAAGAGGTGCATAACAGATAAATTTGTACAGAAGAAAACAAAAAATGAAATGTATATTTTTCCCTTTGCCTGTGCAATCAATAAACTTGGAAATAAACTCTGAAAGGCAGTTAGGCTTTTAATATTTAACAATTTTTGTGTCTAAATAAATCCAGATAATAACGTATTGCTTTGGTAGCAGTGTAATTACTTTCACTGGTGCGCCCCATCTTTGTCTTGGCGCACACTTCCATCTTTACTGGATGACTCCTCAGTTTAACCTCCTTTATTTGGTTTCCCAGTGAGGCCGCTGCGCTCCCCCAGCTGCGTGGTTTGCGAGGCGCGGCGGCTCGCGCAACAACAAAAGAGGAAGATAAGCAGAAGGTTTTAAAAGTGTCATTCAAAGTGTAAATTCTCAGCATTCCCCCCCTCTGGGGGTCTTTTTTGATGTCCCTTTTTATATTTCACTCATGCAGCGTTGGCATTTGCATCTCAAGGCGAGAACACGGATCAATCATAGTGGGGAGGAAACCGTTGAAGTGAAAGAATGAGGAGAGGTTTTAAAAATGCCTCGATGATTGGCTGCTTGTGCGGAGGGTTTGTCAGCAGCAGTATTTCACGCCAGTTGCTGGAATCAAATAAAACAAACCAGTTGTCGCCACGGTGGCAAGCTGGTGTGTTTTGCATCTGTAAGATTAGACTCTATAATCAGTGTGATCAATTGCAATGATCATCAGTGACGATGGCAGCTACAACAGCACACCCACTCTAAAGCTGGCTGGTTTCAGCAGCTGGAGCGCCTGCAGACACATGCTATCATTACTCCAATATGATGCCTGTTGCTCAGCTGCCTGTCAGGCTGAATTCCCCTGAACAAGGCGTGCGTGCATGTGTGTGTGTGTGTGTGTGTGTGTGTGTGTGTGTGTGTGTGTGTGTGTGTGTGTGTGTGTGTGTGTGTGTGTGTGTGAAGCCTTGGCCCACTTATCTCATCCATCAGAGGATTTCAGTACTCCGCCTGTCAGTCAGCAATCGCTCACTGTCGCCCCGACTGGGCTTGCCGATCATCTATTGTGTTTGGAGAAACGTGAGCGTGAGAGTGCGCGAGCATCAGTCAGCCACTTCCTGACACGTACTGCCGTTGATGTCTCAGTTGGTGTCAGCAACTCCACTTTTCATCCTAAATGTGTCTGCGGTGGGCGATGAGAGCCGTTACAGGGCCATCTTTAAGCGGAAGACCTCCGCTAGTGACATCATCGCTTCGGATCGCAGCTCTAAATCTCTCCGAACAGAGAACACCCTAAAGGGACAGATAATAAAATCTGGCCACTGTGTAATAATACGATTCCCAAATGATCTACAGAGAATGTCAAACTCCAGCCGTGTTTAAGCTTAATGGAAGACCATTTATTCATCTTTCAGTAAAATACTGCCTAGTTTCACTCATCCTGGTCTTGATTTTTGCTGTTATTGTTCGAAACTAATCCTGGACTCACAACTTCTGCTGTAGTTCACTGGGATAAAGGCAGAATGGTTACTGGAAAGTGGGTGAACAAACAAAAAGTGATATTCCATGTCCATGGATCTAGTTTCTGTAAAATCCAGTCATTGTGACTGAGCATCTTGACAAATAGTCTTTAGGTCGTTCAAAAGACTGCAGAGAAGTTAAACTACATATTGAATGTTAGTTTCCCAACTTATGATGTTTTGTAATAAAAGATGCTGCATAGATAAGTCTGGAGATGAGTTACTTCTTTTGAGCACAAAACAGTAAACCAAAAGAATATGAACACCCAGCATATATTGATTACACCTTCTGCCTGGTCAGATGTATTCAATACATTAGAACATAATTGAAAAGCTTATTATATAAACTTTAATACTGAGTGAAAGACATTATACAGATGGATATTTGTGACATTTAAAATTGGAATATTTCATAAGATCAATTAAAATCTATTCTTAAAAAATATTAAAAGCATATTTAATACCTGCTTTAAGATTATTTTAATCTGACAAAAGATTTTAATCAGGATATTGTAATTTATTGAACATGACGGAAATCTGTTCTTATTTTCAGAGAAGGTAAAGTATACCAGAGTTTATCCTGGACAATATGGGCTTGGAAAGGAGTGGAAAAATGTTCATAAACTCTCCAGAAGACTCAAACATATGGGTTAAATACTTCTGCATTCTAGAAACATTAGTGCATGCAACTGAGAAATAGAAAATATAAGGGCCTCATGCCAAGATTATCCTCCGATGTTATTTTCCCTCCCAACTACTTTTAAGATTCCAGTTAGAGAAAAGCCTTGAAGATTTTAAATTTCAACTTTATTCCCACTTGGTTCCATAAATTCAGGGATCCTGTTGGCCCAAATTCATCACCCAAAGGGAACATTAAAGAAAGTTGTCAAAGTATTATCTATCTGAATGACAGAATAATTCACTGTGGTTTTGTTATATTCTGTATCTGTACTATCCACACCTTTTTCCAACAAAGGAAACTAATGGTTCGGACCATGAACGCTTGACTCTTGACAGGAACGGGGACGGCTTCTGATTAGAATTTTAATTGCGTCACCTCAGAACATGAGGTTGGACTTAATTGGTTAAAATTTCCGACTTTGCCCAAGATGTCACTAAACCACACTCGCTGGACCTTAAAAAATCTCCAGAGAGGTGCAGGGTCAAAATCTCTAGATTTGATGTATGACTTGTGAAACATAAAAACTACAGACTTAAGGTTCAGAGCAGGCAAAACAAAAGATAAAACACTAAAAGCTGTCGTAACGGTTGTGTATAAGGAGCTATTTTCCTTGAGTAGCTGCGTAGCAACACAATCCCCTCTGAGCTCGGCCAAGTTTGGACGCGGGGAGCAGGAGGAGAAGCCAACGTCTTAAATGAGGTTTATCAAAGCAGACATACTAATATTTGTTTCCCACCAATTCCATTTAAAGTGACAGAGCTGGTGTGTAAACAGCTGGTTTGTGCGCGTCCCCAGGGGGATAGGTATTAAAAAGGAAAATCCAAAATGCACACAAAACAGCCATCATCTTAATGAGGGCTTACAGGAGCATTGGAGGCTGGCACTATTTGCAAATATCTCATCAGGAACCAAACACATGAGGCAGAAAGCGCGGCCTTCACTCAGTTTCATATTTCACAATGCTCCAGATTTTTCCAACACTTAAAGTACCTTATTTATATTCCATCACCTTATGTCGCATTAGGATTTCCTCTGATCTCTTGTCAAGGGGGCATGTGACCGTCCTTCAAAGTTAACGCGTAAACAGTAATTCAAGTGGAGCAGCGTTTGATAAAATGCATTTTCAATTCCTTATCGTTGCATCTAATTTCAATAAAAGCTTTATGTGACAATTTCAGACACATTTTATCATCTAGTGTTGGAACATTTTGCTTTAATTGCCTAAAATCAAGTAATTTAAGACAACAATTTATCAATGCAGTCACATAAGATACCTGTTCCAATATTTAATTAATCATTTGTGGTTTGCAGCTTAAAGCTCTGAAAGGGGGGCTTTTTACTGGACTCATCTGCTGAAAGTATCCAGAAGGAGCAGAGATGTTCAGGCCCCAAAGGACACACTGCAGAAACACAAGGTTTGTCCACAATAATGAATCACAGCTCTTTCAAGCAGGCAGAAATGATCAGAGAAATATTTCCAGGAATTTCCAGCAGCAAAGAATCTATGATTGAAAAGGAAAGTGTTGTTTTCAGAGAACGGACAGATTAGCTCAGAGAAATGTTTTTAAAGTTATTTATTGGTATATATGAGAACAAAACAGCCATGAACAGAACATGACAACAGGTTTTTAGTGTGATTGATTATTTTGTTAAACACAGACCACTACACAAATCAGCACAGTTTGGCATGCTGCAGCAATCCATGTTGCCATTTGGAGTTTTTGCAACTTCCTGAATTGTATTGTACTGATGCATTCAGAATATTAACTTGGTTGACTTCAAGCTTTCCTGTGCCATTTCCAAATTTCAACACAGTGTAAAAAGGTTTTTAGAGGCCTGACTTATTTTGTTTTTAGAAGCACTTGCATGCTTGTGTACAGCTTTTGCCTTGTTAGTATTCCTCAAAACTATGCTGACTGTCACCAAATTCAGTCCTCCTCTACAAATATCCTCCAAAAGGGATTTATGTCCTTCAGCATTAATTACTGAAATACCAAAACACACATGCACACATGATATGTCTACTGAATCATACTTACAGTCGCATTTGTTCATGTTTCACCTTTAAATCACATATCGTAAATTTTGGCTCAGTAGGATTTGCATAATCTTTCTGACTAGCAGACAAATAAACAACTGCTGACTTCAAGTCTTACTGTATCAGAGGAAAAACGGCGCACTTGTTAGGATTCTTCTAATATGCTATGATTGACATCATGATACAGAAGTTAACCGTTACAGTAATTTTTACATCTTCACGTACATCAAGATGTGAAAATCACTATAATGTTTAACTTAATTACATAATGACCTTCTTGCTTTCAACTGAAAATAAAAGAAATCAAATTTATTATTGCTGAAGACATAAATAATATATTTTGGCTGAAGGATTTCAACAAAACACTAAATAATTTATTGTACTGATAATCATTTTAAAGATTTTTAGAAAAACATGTTCACAGCATTGATTTAGCTTGCAGGCTAACCGCTAATATGCTACCATGTTAAACATGCTAAGCTTTCTGTTTGTCTGATTTTGTATTCAAGTTTACAGTGATTTTCTCGTTTTAACTTACATACGCTTTGATGTTATTAAGCAATCAAAAGATTCAGAAAATGTGAAAAAGGTATGAGGAAACTCAACAGTAAAGATTGGTCCGTAACTTGCATTTATTAGTTTCTTCAGCTAACTAGCTAACTGATAGCACAGTACAGAAATTGAGAAATAACTTCCTGTTATGCAAAGTATTCTACTGAGCAAAATTAGATTAATCTGGTCAAAAACAAACTAAAATTTGAACAATGTTGGAAAAACAAAAGCTGATTTAGCATAACTAACGAAAAAGTGAAACAAATTTGATTTCCTAAATTCATTGCTTTTTAGTGATTTTGATGTCACTATTACACAAAAACACAACTTTTATTGGAACAGCAAGTAATTTGTTATGCATAGCTTTGATAAGCTGTATTATACCTTCATTAAATAATCTTGTTTTATCCACTTACATCACATATGTACAAAATCAGTCCCTAAATGTTTAACTTGCTGAAGATAATAGCATATTAGCACTTAGCTTACTAGCTAATTGATCTGAGTTAAAAATTACTTTTCACAAGTAAAACAAATGATTTAATGTTGTGTTGATATCCCTAGGGAAATTATTAAAATAAGCATTAAATAATAAAAAAGACTTCTTCTGGGGTTTTGACAAAACTGTAAAAAGTCAGCACTGTATCATTTCAGCATACATAGTCAATCATCACATTAAAACAGTAATTTTGCCCCAAAATTTAACTTACTCTCACTAAATTTACAGTTACAGGTCACTAAATAGTGCCTCACCGACAGTTATGTTTCTTTTTAAATATTGCTGTTATTGCACAAGGTACCTTATAAACAACCAGCGAAATGCCAATAATCTTTAAGGCCTGTCATTATTTTCCTCAAATGGTTTTAAGACGTTCCTCCAGGAACATTTCCTCCCGGGTTCTTTATGGCGTGTCGTAAATCACCAGGAACGTGTGTTTTCTCACACTGAGATATCAGTCACAGTTTTATAGCAATCTCTATCTAAACTCCAGTTAAAATAAATGTCATATACAAAAATCTTTCAATTAGTTTTTACACCATATAGGGTTCAAATACCTCTGTAAACTTGAACAGGTGTGCAAAAGAAGAAGAAAAAAAAACCCATAATTAACCTTTAGTTGAGACAATTTCAGTCCAAAGCGCCTGTTGTGGAGGGTTTAATCAGGGTATAAGATGAAGCCAGAGAAAGTGCTGTACTTGTTGTTGTTGCCCCCATGTGCTTTTCCGCCATCCAGTTTAACATACACCTCGTCTCCAGAGTCCAAATGTAGCACAGCACTGTTACTGGCGTAGTCATAGTTCTGGTCTGCATCTTGGGCTATGGCGCTGGCCCGGACCTGGTTCAACAAGATAAAAAGAAACTCAGGATGTAAAGACCGAGTGGAAAAGTTCACATGCACCTGAGAGGCAAAGTAAAACAGCAGTGGTGCGGAAAATGGTTAGATTCTAATTTTAAACCTCCAAATGTTGATTCAAGAGGAAATAAGTTAGCATTAAAGCTGCAGGATGTAATCAAATTTGACTGGGCTGCTTAGAAAAATTTCAATTGAACCTATCATGAATATCTGCCAAAAAAGGGCCACAATTTAATAAAATGAAATATGTGTAAGTCATGGTTTCAATTGTTAAACTTAAATTTGTTATACATAATATTATTCACTTATTATTTCAGGTTCAGGTTCACTGATTTAAACCATTGTTACTAAACAGATGACAACCAAAAGTAACTGAACATTATTTTATAATGTTTCACAGGAAATGAACAATATTTACAGAACACTGCAAAAATCATGCATGATTTCATCTTTTAATTAAATTGTAATACATAATACATTAAAAAATACAGATAAATTGATTCATTTGTTTGTGTGTGTATTTTGTCCCTGAATTTTCTCATAAATTATAGACATTTTTAGGACGTTTTAAATTGCCACTATACCTCATCAAGTGGACACTAACCTTTGATTGGTTAACATTTTGTCTATGATAATATGATATTACTTTAATATCAGAGTAAGTATGAAACTTCTGTTATAACCTATTAGATCATATAAATTAATACTAAATATCTCTTAATGGGCATCCAGCCATCCCTTATCGATTCCCGGTGGCCCTGGGTGACGGGATTAGGTTAAGGGGCGGAGTTGCCCATAGCAACCATGTTGGATTTCTAAACATCTTAAATTACAAATTAGTGATTTTCAGTGATGATTGGATAATCATGTATTCAAAAATATTATTAAATAGGTGTACATTTATTTTAAATATTATTTAAATGATCAGGTATAAATCGTTTTTTGTTCCACGATGTATGGATTTGTATTGTGGCACTTTCGCCCTCTAAATGCGTCAATCTGCAGCTGTAAATGAAAAGAGAAAAGAAAAACCTCCTCCAGAGAATCGCCGCGTTAAGCACCTTTTATGGAAATGAGAGCAAACAGAACAGAACACGAAGATTGAATGTATTTACTCATTTAAACTGTGAAGTTAAAGGGATAAAACGGGAGGTTTGCGCCATGCGGCGCGCACTTTGTGCGTAAAATGTAACCCAGCTTTTTAATTTTTGACCAACTTTTCGAGAAGAGAACCGGACTGAAATAAAGCTGTTTGATCAGCTAAACAAGCTACGTTTTGAAACCTTATCCTAAAACTGTGTCCAGTGATCAGAGCCACGCGCTCTGAGCTGCAGTCTTACCTGTCCGTTCTTGCACAGGTCGGCCCACATGCTGGTTCCATCCCCCCCGCGCATCAGCACATGGTAGGTGAAGAAGTAGATCCCGGACACATGGCAGGTGAACTTCCCGGTGGTCTGGTCGTAGTGGTTCCCCAAGTTTGTGATCACGTCGTCAAATTTCAGCACCTCATATCCCTCGTGCGGGTTCTTCAGACCCACGTAGAACGCGATCCTGTAGCCGCTCACCGTGGAGTTCGCTCCGTCCCCCTCGCCCGTGTCACTGGCCCCCGCAGCTCCGGCTAAAGCGGTGAAAGCCAGTTTATTGTCCCCGCGCTCTCCCGGTGGCCCCCTCGGTCCGGGGGGTCCAGGCTCTCCCGGTGGACCCCTGGGTCCGGGCTTCCCGGGTCGCCCGGGCTCACCGCGCGTCCCTTGCGCCATGGGCGGCAGCGGAGCGACCCCGTTCACGTTCTGGCTCACCTCCATGGCGGTGGCTCCCCCCGGTTTGGGGCTGTACGGGTCACACACCATCCGGCAAGTGCCCATCATCTCGTAGTAGTGAGCCGAGGTCTCCGGGGAGCGGAGGAGCAGCAGCGGGACAGCGATGGTCAGAGCCAGCAGGACCATGGCGACAGCGGTCACCGCGAAGACCACGGACCACTTCCTCCGGGCCGTGCGTGGACCAATGGACGCCAGAAAACCCGTCGATCCGCGCTGGAGGGCAATTGTGACTGTTATCAGTGGGGGGTGAAAAGATAGACAGAAACAAAAGAAGTGAAGTTGGGGAAGTGCGCACAAGTGTCTCCACCGCTCCGGTCCGCGTCTTCAGTCCCCTGGGCAGCTGTGACCGAGCGGGAGATGCGCGTCTTGTCTGGATGAAGGGGTCGCGCGCAGACAGCTGCGCACAGCTGCGTCCAGCTGTTTGCGAGAAGGAGACCGGAAGGCAGCACTTCAAATTAAAACAGCAGCTTGTACGCATGGATGGAGAGTCTGGATATCATTTGGAAAATAGACACGAACTGATGCTGTGAAAAGGAAATATTGAGTTCAGCGATTCAAAGCTCTGCAAGTCCAATAATGGACATCAGTGCCAACTCTAACGAAAGGAATATTGTAAAGGAACTTGTTTCCTTTACAACTTTTTATTGGTTGATTATATCTACATTAACATGCGGAACATATTGATCTCCTCAAATAAGGTCAGCCTTTCATTTCAAAAAAGAAAAAATTATACAAATAAAATGTTTTTTAAAAGTGTAGATTTCATTTGTTTTCAATCCCTTCTGAGTCAGTTGTAGAACCAATTCACTTTTGCTGAATGCCTCTTCTAGTTTTGCAAAGAAATTTTCTTGTCACAGATTTCCAATTAAATATTTATGTCAACTTTGACTGGGTCACTCCAACACAGGAACATGAGCAGCCATTTTCATTTGCAACCTTAACCTATCTCAGATTTGTAGTTATCAAGGTAACTTAGCAATGAAATGCATGAATGTAATTTATTTCTTTGTCCGAACGGCATATGTGAAGAGATGCATCAAACCATATTACTGATTTTAAAATAATATATCAATAATAATCTTTTTTGGAATGAGCTTAAGCAACTCGCAACTGCAATTTGAATACAGTACATGTTACAAAATGATGTATGTTTCTATTAATAAACCAGTTGCCAAGACCTTTCTTCAAATATCCAACCAATATGATAGTTTCACTAGAAAAAGTATCTGCTGCTGAGCTGGTAAAAACCATCAGAATAAAATGTATTTTTATGCATTGAAATAAAAGGTTCTTGTCCATAGTATTGTTTCAAAATGTAACAGGAAATCATTTTTATTTTGATTCTTCTAACAAAAGAAAATTGAAACCTTTTTCCACATTTTTATGACTTGTACTTATTTTTGGCTGCATGTCGAAGAAGTTAGAGGGACTTTTAATGGGTTCAAATCATCCTTTGAAACAAATTAAACTGATTAAAGTTGTTTGAACTGCCAGCGGTGTGTTTACTTCGACATGCCACTCAGGTGCATCTAAATAAACAAGTGTGATTAGTTACTTTCCTTTTAAACATGAATGAATCCAGGTCAAAGTCAGATTTAATGACAAGCTTAAACTCGCAGGAGCTAAATGCATGACCAAATATTTGACTCAGACCAAGAGGGACACTTTCAAAGTCACTTCATATGGCTGAGGGCAGGTTCACTGTGGTGTCATCAGCTGACTGACCGCATTGGTCACTTCACACACACACACACACACACACACACACGGAGGGAGAGACGGACAGGGGAGAGAGGGAGCAGTTTATGCATGCTGGATGCAGACCAGGGATGTCTGCCGGCGGTCGACACTCTCAGCTCCATGCTCTCTGTGACTGCAGGGACATATTTGATGTCTTGTTTCATGCGGCTGAGGGCCACAGGCCTCGAATTTAGATTGGCTATCAAATTAAAATTCATTCCATGCAAATCAGCACCCCAGCGCATGCAGATGTGTCTGACATGCCTTTTTAGCCTTCGTTTTCGGTTTTCCTCTGAGACCCCTGAACTCCTGCTAATTGTGTGGATTTTAACCGCACCTGCTGATTAATAATTGTGTTTACACCATTAACTGGGCATAAAAGCTTTAGGGATGCTTAATAAAAGCTGGTAATTGTTGAAAACATTCCTTGAAGGACCTTAAATACTTCAAAAGTGCGCGGCCAGCAGAGCTAAGCACCTGGAATTGGAGTGCAGGCCCCACATCCACAACAGAGGCTTTACAGCTCAAGGCAACGTGAAGAAATCTTCAGAGGTTGAAGACGAAGCTTAGCCGAAACCCCCCGCAATCCCACTGTCCCTTCCACCCCCAACCAATTCCAGCTCGTGCTCAGCTCAGCTGTAACTCTCCAGAACACGGAGGCAGCCGCTGCTGGCATCCCAGAGTGAGAAAAAGCACGACGAGCAGCGAGAGCTGGCCCAGAGATTCAAACCAAAGTTGAAGAATCTGGGGAAAACGCCACGCCGGCCAGAATGAAAACATCCCATCTTGTTTTACATTTTTCATTCCCCTTTAATACACAAAACATACAAAAACAAACCCACTAAAAATATGCAGAAAGGCACATGGAGCACATCCTTTTTCCTAATGCGCAGCATGACCTTTAGGAAGGATTAGTACAGTGAACTGTGTCTTTAGGCTGTGGTGAGCCAAACACAACACACTGTTTGCATTATGCACTCCAGCCTCTTAGATTATCCCAGCCTGCAGCTCCGTCATGCTTGTAATCACACTGCACTGCTGCATGATGCACACAAACCTTACAGTGAGGCCAAAGAAGAGAACCGTCATCAGCAGCTTACATGACTTTGGATGATTTTCCATTCAGCAGAGTAAGTGGTAGCAGGTGTAAAGTGGTATGCGTGGTAGTAAACTAACATTGGAAATCACTCGACATCATTTTTTGAAGATTCTTTTCTCCGTTCAGAGACAGGGAAGTTGGTTAGACTTGATGAAGTAAAATACAGGACAATGTTGGAAGAAGGCAAAAGACTTTCAGACTGGGGTTGAAGTTCAGTTGAATGATTAGGTCAAAGCATAAAGTTGATAGAAAATCTAGAACTAAATCAATTTAGGAAACTGCCATAATTTGAATGCTCATGGATCTAAAGTCTGCTTTGACTATTTACAGAAGTTTTCATAGCGCATATCCAAAATATTGAAAAGAAAATGCAGCTTGCATAGCTAAGATACCTGAGTGCAATGCTAGACATGCTAATTGCTGGCGTTTGCAAAGCAGTCAGTCCAGGAGCTACATTTGTGTTCCTGAACACTGATTGGCTACATCCTTAGGAGACAAATTATGATATATGTTAACTTTTGCTAAGTTTCAACTGTGTAATTCTGTACATTGTGGAAACCAGGGCTCAAATGTATAGACATACCCCACAGCTTCAGTGAAAAGTGGTTCTACAAGTGACTGACCCAAAGGTACTGAAAAGAAGTGAACACTCTTCTTGTTTTGATTTCTGTTTTTCCGTGTTAACGTTGTACACTACTTTGTGTTGGTTGATTAAGGGGTTTGAATACTTTTGCAAGGCACTACTTTATCAGTCAGTAAAAAAGACACCCAGGTACTTTATAAAGATTTAATTGCTTTACGGACTGAATTATGAAGGAATCATTGGTCAGCCATTGTCATTCTGTTCGTTTTGCATTAGTTAAACTTGTTATACTTATTGTGAATCAAATGTCACAGCTCATATGTGTAAATGAGCCATCTGTGAACCACAACAAGACAGCTATGAGAACTTGCAACATCAGCTTCTGTCTTACTGCGTGACCCTGATCCCACATGAAGCCCACTGAAGACACCTCTGTCCTCGATTGCACGGATAAAACGAAACGCTCCTTGATGATAGTGAACACCTGTCAGAGGTCCACCTCAGGGCAAATGTTTATGCCCTTTCATTTCCTCACGTGGCTCAATATTCACCAATTCTACCTTGTCTTCTGATTAATTTAGCAATTTATCAGAAGACACAATTTACTGATATATAAATGAAAAACTCAAAAATGAAATATGGATGTAGCAAGCTGCAACCCTGAGCGAAATAAACAAACATGAAGCCACCAGAGAGCCATGGGAGAGCATGAGGGAGGAAAAGGGTTCGTGTGTGAGAACGTACATGTTTGTGTGCGGCGACACTGATGTAGCACAGCCTGCCTCAGGGATTCAACCTTTTGCAAGTGGCAAAGGCAGACATGATGAAGTCATGGTGACAGTGTGTATCCTGCGGTCAGACATCTTTTTAACACGCGTTTGGTTTTTTTCTACCGATCCCAAGGCCAGTTTATCAAATACACCAGCTTTGCGAACAGGAGGGGAAAAGGAGGACTTCAATATTAAAACCATTTTCAGACAGAGGGTATATGAGATTAGCCTCAAACCTCTAAGTATTGTTATACAAAAGCAGCTGAAGGCTACTGTCATCATGTGCTCACAATGCTAACACCTGCTTATATTTAACAGGTGTAATGGGAGCCAAATTACCTCTTAAATTAGTGTTAGCCTGCTAATATGAGCTAATCAGATCTTAAGTGTGTTTAATCCTTTGACAACAGGGGTGGTAGGTTGAGAGTTCTGAGATTAAATTAAGATCATTAATTACCGGGGCACCAAACTAGCTTGTAATACACTCTACAGTCTACAATCACCCCAGATATACTTCTTCTTATTTTTATGCGCTGATCTTTGATGGTTGTAAGTCTAGATGTTGTGGCTGTCTGATTTTTGCCTGAAATCGATCCTCAAATCTTTTGTTTTTGAAGTTTTTAACACCAGGTGGCGCTAATATGTCTCACCATGTGACGTCACTACAGCGGCATACAGTGCAAAAAGAAATGGGGGGCGGGGAGGGGTTACTTTGTAGTCCCAACCTATCACAGATTTCGAAATGTGTGTATTATTTGTCTTCTGTATTGCATTTGTAGAACATAATGTACACAGAAGAAACAGCGCCTCCTGCATCTACAGTACATAATGGTTTCAGGATGTCCTCAAATGATCTTAGTTAAAACTTTAAACTCTCCCACTGAAAACTTCCATAAAATCGTGAACAATTTTGTTTTATACTTGCATTTTATTTCCTGTCCTAAACTGCAAATGACACTCTAAATACCGAGTTGGTGACGTGCTGTCACCTGCAGCACGCACGCGCGCTCTTTTATCTGACCCTGACATGCGGGGGCGTGGCTTTGGCTGCTGCGTCATCCGACGAGGAAGAACCCGCCGCAGTTTACTGAAAACGGAGACGCGGGTAGAACAAAGTGCTGTCTGTAAGTACAATTGTGACTTTTAGAACGCTGTTGAAGCGTCAGTGTGTTTTCTGAGGGATTTCTCGAGATGTTTGCGTTATTTTTTACTTTGGTTTCGAATTAAAAGAGAATAAAGTTTCCGCAAGTCCAGCCAAGGACAGCCAGCATGGTGGCTTTAGTAGTTTTTCTGTTTTGGTTAAGAAACAGAGTTATTAAACACTTTAATAAACACATTTTAGCTACTTTAAAACAACTCTTAACATATAATACAGACGGTTTCCTGATTATTCGCGGTTTTGCACCTTAACGTCGTTACACGTGTTGACTTTAACTCTGGAGAGAAGTTTGGCAAAACTGACAGACTTCTGAAGTCTGCATGAAGTTAACGTAATGCAGAGTTTTAAGCGAGTTGGTTATTACTAACCATGGAAGTAGCTGCTACCATATTTAGGCTGCCTGATATCCATTTCTGCTAATGTTGGGTGGCAGCAGCTTTGACAGATGTAGGACATGCCAGCTGAGACTCGGATAATAGAAATGAGGTTTCTCTGTTCTAAAAACAAGCAGACAGATGTCAAATAGAAACCCACCGGCAAATCTATTATTAGTGTTACTTTTATTTCAGCTTTTGTCAGATTAATATCTTGATGGACAATAATGTCCAGTTTGGATCTGAGGAAATCACGTAATCATTAATCTAACCCATGATCCTGTCTGATGTCTGCAGATTTGCTAACACATCATGCCTGATGAGATGTCAAGGCGTTTAATTCTAGAAAGAGGCGACGGGGGAGCCAGACACTTTGAAGATGCTGTGCCGGATGTCAGCAGCCCGGTGATCGGCATCCTGGGCACTGGAGACTTCTCCCGCTCATTGGCCAGGAGGCTGGTGGCATCTGACTACCAAGTCGTGGTGGGAAGTCGGACCCCCACACGCTTCGTAGCTCTGTTCCCGGAGGAGGCCGAGGTGATACACACACTCCTTGTGTAATTGGTGTTTTTGTTTCTTTCCTTTTGGAGATGATTATACATCATTCATTTCCCACGAAGGGTAATTACTTTTGTTATCATGACTACATCATGTATTGAGGTTAAAGCTGCATTTTACAAAGTTAAATCTCTCTGAGCTGGTTGGATTAAGTTTTATTTAGGTGTATTAGACTAAAGGGGGTTGAAGAAAATACATCAACAAAAGTTTGTGCTTGAAAAATTACAAAAAAATCTATACAGATTATAAAGATAAATTAATAACTAGAATTTTCTGTAATGTTTAGGAAGATATTGCCTTCATATTTTCAAAGAAATATTTTAAACAACAATCCAGTGTGCACATTCAAGACTTGCATACATCTCAGTTTCACCATGATGAAATGAAAATGCCTCCTAAATCCAGGGATTATCTGTCCAAAACAGTCATCTTGACTATTTTGTTGCTGGTCACTTGCATGCAGTGGTTGCTTGGAGTCTGTGATTCACAGACACAAGGTGCTGGGTGCTGGTGACTCTCTGAGCCACACTGGCTTCAGGGGATTTCCCTTTTGAATGGCCTCCTTTGCATATTGAAAAGAATGTTGGTATAGATTTTAGCTGTTAAAGAATCTTCCCACATGATGGAGGAGAATCATGTTTGGGGTCTTTATCTTGTTTGGATGAAACATCTCTACTGGCTTGGGGGTGTTTAGTGGAGCTTAAGTAGAGTTCAGCCCAAATCATAACACACTAACCACCATATTTGACAAATGAGCTACACCAATAACTTTTCGCCTCTACCTTTCTATCCATCAGTTTGAAAATAATCGCATTTGAACCATTGGAGCATTAAAAATGTCTGCGTTTCAGGTGACCACCCAGTTGGAAGCAGCCAACAAGGCAGACTTGATCTTTGTCGCAGTTTACCCTGAGCATCACTCCACGCTGATGGACTTGAAGCAGACCCTGGCTGGAAAGACCTTGGTGGATGTTAGCAACAGTTTAAGCATTAATCATAAGGGTCCATCCAACGCCGAGCTCCTGGCAGACTATTTCCCTGGAAGCTTTGTGGTTAAGGGGTTCAACACCGTATCCGCCTGGACGCTGCAGATGGGGGCCCGGGATGGAGGCAGGCAGGTAGGAAACATCACCAGTTTCCAGTGATTGTTTGCTTATCGACTTAAATGTTTTTGGAAGCAATAAATGGTTTGTTTCATGTTTTTGCCTGCAGGTTTTCCTGTGCAGCAACAGCCAAATGGCCAAGAACTTAGTGAAGTCAATCTGCCATAGGATGGGCTTCATCCCCGTCGACATGGGCCTCCTTTCTTCTTCTCTGGAGATCGAAAATCTGCCGCTCTACTTATTCCCATCCTGGCGCCTCCCTGTCCTCTGCATGTTGATCCTCTTCATCTTCTTCTACCTGTACAACTTCGTCCGCGATGTGTTGCATCCTTTCATCACTCAGCACAAAGGCGCCTTCTACAAAATGCCCATTGAAATGGTGAACGTTACCCTTCCATCGGTGGCCTTGGTGATGTTGGCGTTGGTATACCTGCCTGGTTTGTTGGCCGCCGTCCTCCAGCTGTGGTCGGGGACCAAGTACAATCGCTTCCCCAACTGGTTGGACCGCTGGCTGACCAGCAGGAAGCAGCTGGGACTCTGTAGCTTCCTGTGTGCCGCCCTGCACGCCGTTTACAGCCTGTGTCTTCCTCTGAGGAAGTCCGCCCAGTTTAAACTGGTCAACAAGGCCTACGAGCAGGTGGGGTGAAGCCACAGTGGAGCTAGATGTCTTGATCTTGAGCAGTGCCATAAAATGTGCTTGGTGTCCAGGTGAAAAAGAGCATAGAGGACTCTTGGGTGGATGAGGAAGTGTGGAGGATGGAGTTGTACCTTTCCGTGGGCATCATGGCCCTCGGGTTGCTCTCCCTGCTGGCGGTCACCTCTCTACCTTCAGTTGCCGGCACCATCAACTGGAGGGAGTTCAGCTTCATCCAGGTATGTTTCACTTTTAGTTTCACTTCCAAGGTAATATCCCCTCAGAGACACACTATTCCTCCTGCAAGTAAGACTCTGAATGTCCCCCACATGTAAACACCGAGCTTTTCCGCTCCCGCAGCTGCCCCAGATTCACAGCTAAACTTATCCTGTGACAAAGCCACCAAAGTGTTGTGACTCAGCATGCACACACTTCCTTTTCTTCCCTCCTCGAGACCTGGGGTCTTCCAGGACTCGCAGTCTGCCTGTGCTGCATTTCCCCCCACCCCACTTTCATCTCTCGGTAATCCGCTGGCCGTCAGATTAGTCACGTGGCGACGAGAGGAAAGGCGAGTTTGCGCTCGGTACATGTAGAGTCGCTGGGCGAAGCTGCAGGATAAGCGTGCTCATTGGCCTGCTAAATACACAACAAAAGTCTGGATGAGGTGTTTCTGCTCATATACTGTTTTTCACCGAACATGGCTCTGTGCTGTTAACCTCTCCTCTTTGCTCTCAAGGCAGATTCCTGCAAACCTAAGTTTTTTTACACACACAACCATGTCTTCTTCATCTGCTCAGTTTTTTCTAGTTGTAAACACACAACTAGAAAAACACATTGGGAACTGAAATTCCAGAGTCTCAAAAGAAGCTGTCGGGTTGTTGAAGGTTCTCTGAGCATTGAGTGAATTTTCTGAAACATCTGCTACAGAAACGACTGGCAGCTGTCTAAAATGTTTTCCTTTTTAAAAAAAAAGATAAACTTGAAATTATTTGGTAGAAGCCATACAACCCTTCTCAGATTTACAGGCAGAAACTATTTCTTCTTTAAGGTAATTTTTCATGTCTTTTCTTCGTAGCATTATTGGTACAAATAAAGACTCCAAAACATTAAACACCTCCAATGAAAGAGTAAAGGGTGTGCTTAGTTTTTCACAGAAGATTTTCCATTTTGGATGAACTGCATAAATATAAAGCTAAAATACTCCAGTCGATTCCACAGAGACAAACAAGACTGTTTTTGTTTTCTTTTAACCCCTGCTCTGTAGCCCATGACAACCTTGGGACGTTTTTGGTGGCTTGTGGCCCCTGAAGGTGCAGTAAGCAGCTCAGTCAGTCACAGTCACAGAGGAAAACACCAGTGGGGTCTCTTTAGGTCAGGAGTGGTGGGTCAGCGTGTGTCCTCAGGCTCTGCTGTGGCCTCTAACACAGCCGGCTAACGCTATGGACTTGCTGACTCTCTGTCTCTGCCAAAACACATGATGCATTTTATGGGTAGTTTGCAGACACACCCCAAAGAGTTTGCAGCTTCATCACAATTACATATTTTTCTTATGTTATGTAGTGTTTATAAAAAATTTTTTAATGTTTGCTTGATGTTTCGCAGTCTACACTTGGTTACTGCGCCTTGTTCATGGCCACCGCCCACACGCTCCTCTACGGGTGGGATCGTGCCTTTGTTCTTGCACGGTACCACTTCTATCTGCCCCCCACATTCGTCCTGGTCCTGGTTCTGCCCTTCGTGGTCCTGCTGGGCCGCGCGGCGCTCTGCCTGCCCTGCGTAGCCGGGCGGCTCAGGATGATCCGCCGCGGCTGGGAGAAGAACCGGCACATCCGCTTCATGCTGGCGGCCGAAGACTGCTGCAACGGGGGGGAGGATGTCAGTAATGTGTGAGAAACGTTGCTGCTCTTAGAAACAAGGTGGATTATCTCCACAGAGAAGATAAAATATTTATACTATGCTGGAATTTGTCAGAAGACTGAAGTTCTTCTCAACAAGAGCCTGAGGGATATCCAGCCAGGGATACCTTAAGCACTTAATGCTGTCAGAGATGACTGCTGTTTCAGTGTCAATCACAGTGAACAATGATATTCGCTCTTTGGAAAACGTTGCAACATTGTTCCACATTAGACTAAGCTGTTGTAGCTCAAGAAACCAAAATAAGTTTCTACTTAAAGATTTAGGTTTTTGCTCAATTCATTTCCCTGTGATCTTTGTTCTTTATAGGTTCCCTTTTTTTATTAAATATTGTGCAAATATGGCAAATATTAAGCAGCTATGCATATTTATTTTTCTCCTAAAGTTGCCTTCAAAACACATCCAAAATAACTGACAATCAAACAAGAAAAATAAATGTATAAATAATAAATCTGTTCTAAATGTCTCATCAGTTTCTGACTGTGAAGTGATTCTGCTGCATTTTATTTAGGGATATCCAGATAAAATGGGATTGAATACATTTCAGATATGTATTTTAACATTAAAACTTGTAGTTCAGGTGTGAACCTCAATTTAAAACTGGAACTATAGAGTGAAAGTTATGTAGTTCATTTTTGTTCTAATGATGCAAAATTCTGCACTGTAGCATCTGGGTTGACGTCTAATGTTACTTATTTGTTGTTTTCTGACACAAATTGATTTCTGTATGCTGCCATTTAACTTGAATGTTGTTGCCAATAAAATAATGTAAACTTTGACCTTTGCTGGAAGGTGCTATACAAATAAAATTTGATTTGATTTGATTTTTGTGCAGTAATGTGTTTTCTATGATTGTGCTCAATATGAATGTAGATAAGGAATTTCCAGCAGGCATTAAAGTAATGTAACAACCTTTAAACTGAGATAAGAGGGCAAATATATCCACATTACTTTATTAGGCGCTATATATCCATATGCTGCCATCTTGTGGCAGTTTTCTGAATTGCACCGTAAATGTCACTTATTTTCGGTCCAATCCGAAAAAAAACAAAACAACAACAAAAAAACGTGTGAAAAGATAATAAATTAGCTTAAAGTTTGATTATTTCTGCTATGCTGATTGGGGATCAATGGGGTGTAAAATACCGCTTACCCAGATCCCTCCCCACTTTCCCAGCTTATGTCCCGCGTGACATGCCTGCAGGACGAGTTGAGCAAGACTTATAGTCGGAAGTTCTGGAGCAGCAGCAAAGCCTTACACCCTGTCACCATGTCTGTAAGTGCATTTTATTTTAAACTACCACTTTTATTTCCTAATATGTAACCAAACCGATCTGCTTCGCGTGAGCTGACTTTTCTCCAATCTGTTTGATCGCTTCAAGTCTCCCGTCTATCAGGTTTAATGCTCCGTTTCCTTCCTCTCTTCCAGGAAGCATTTAAGAAAGCAGCAGAGGAGGTGAAGGTCTTGAAACAAACGCCAGACACGGGAGAAATGAGTGCGATTTATGGTTTGTATAAACAAGCCACTGCTGGAGACGTGAACATGGGTGAGTGTGTGTAATGGGGATGTTTTGTATCCCTTGTTTGGACATGGTGGGGTTGAAATGATTTTTTTTAATAAACGGGTTTGACAAGTGAGATTTCAGATTATGAACAATGAGTATGCAGTTTAAACGAAGCATCTTATTTACCAGACTTTTTTGAACATAACGTCTTCATATGGACTCATATATAATGTCAGCAATTCAGCATTTTCAAAGCTTATCTGCAGAAACTTTTACATGTTCTGTTTCTTTTTAAACAGTTAATATTGGATCCTACACCTCAGATTACATCGGATTCATTATAACCTTTTAAAATGTCTGTAAAACTGTCTTCTAACTCAGATTTAGCTGAACAGGTCCAGTCCAGTGAAGGTTTTAGTTACAATTGACACAAAGCAGCTCATTTTGCAATGTTAGGGAAATTATAGTTTTCTTCTTTTCTTATTTTATTTTCAAACCGTCAATGTCAATCATTAGATTAAAACTTAATACTGGCATTATAAGTAAAGATTAGTTAAACCATAGTCAACAAACTATAATTTGAAAAATCATGCATGACTGACAAAAATATTCAAAAAATGTATGTTGACCCAAACCTCACCTCGCCACAACCCAAAGGGCCCAGCAGGGGGCAACAAATGCCCAAAAAGCTCTCGGACTGTCTCAACCATGTAGAATAAAATTCAAGGACATTCAGCATTTATCTCCAGTCAAAGCAAACAAGCATGTACTTTTGCAACCTTTAAAAAATATTTATAGTCTTATATTTGTTTTATTTCAGATAAAAGGCCTATGTTTGAGTTGGTGACTTTAATTATGTTTTGGAGTCGCTTGAGGCTAAACGCAAGACTTTTTTTTTTTCCACAGAACGACCAGGGATGTTTGATTTTACTGGAAAAGCAAAATGGGATGCATGGAATGCAAAGAAAGGTTGGATTCATCAAACTTTATTACAAATACCTCAACACAATAAATCAATGTAGGGTTGAACAAAATGTAGATTTAAATCTTTGAAAGGGTCTAAAACTAAATTAAACCATCAAAAATTATGTGCTTTGTCTGTTTTCCAAACCAACAGGTTTATCCAAAGAAGAAGCAATGGCGGCTTATGTGGAGTTGGTGGAAAAGCTAAAAGTGAAATATGGAATTTAGAGTCTTTAAGAAAAACAACAATAAAGAAATGCATAAGAAAAACTGAGTGTCTGATTTTTGGTTTTGAAATTAAACATCAGAACAGAAGAGCATTTTAGTTTTCTCATTAAAACATATTTTTTCTCAGTTTTGTAGCTTTATAGTCTTTTACCTCAACTGTCGAATAAAACATGAATTTCCCAGTGTACCACTGCCAAACGTTTTTCTTCCACACAATTTTCCACTTATAGGTGCAGCACTCTGAACAGCCAACTTCATGAACAAGGAAACTTGATGACATTCTATAAGGAATGTATAAAATATACAAACTGTCACCCACATATTTGATAATATTCTAATTTACTAAGATGTACCTGTATGCAGTATTTTGCTTAATATTTACTTCAATCCTGTTATGTTTTCAAGTAAAAGTCTCAAATATTTTTTTCTTAAGTCACTTAAGTGAGTTATGTCGGGATATAAAAAGCGATGTGCAGAAAGACTGGAATGTTTTGGATCTTTAATACATTTTTTTACAAGCAGTCAATGACAATGATGTAATGTATTCCTCTTTAAGTGCTTGAAATGTATTTATTATCTTCCAGATGGTAATGTGTCAGGTTTTGTGATGTGGACTTTGTTAAAAAAAAAGAGAGATAGAAAACTCATGCTTTTTTTTGAAATTGTGAAAATTACTATCTAATGTTTATGGAAACTTTTCATTATACGATGTAGGACTAAAATAAGAGTAGAAGCTGAACTGTTCCATTTCACATTGTTTACAGGTTATTTAAATCATCTTTTTAAATGTGAAACACATACTTTTTCTTTTTACTTGTTTGGCATAAAGGTATGGGATCCATGTTTAAGGATTTAAAATTCCTGAACTCTTCTTATGAAACCCCTGAAAACATGGTTTAATTTGATTCAGGGCAGGCAGCCTTTGATGGGGTCCTGATGGAAAACTGCAGCGCTCAGACGTCATATCCTATCTCTTCTCTGTTGTAAACTGAATGTACTGTTTACTGTACACACACATGGAATTTGGCCATTAACCTCAAGGGCTTTTTTCCAGGTAATGTTCGATGTTTCTGCCAGATTTTGGTCTCATCCAAACAATCCATCCTTTCAACTGTTCATTAGATGTTTTAATTAAAACAAAGAGTGTTTTCACAAAATGCTCTATCTTCTGTTGCCCTTTTTGTTTATATGTAAGCTACCAACAAAAGCAAAGGTTAATCTATTGTAGCCTAATATCGCTACAGCTGTTCCACCACCAGTTTGTGTTTTTTTTGTGCATGAATGATCTTCTGGCTCTGAAATGATCTGAAATGTCATTATATAAATAATACAAAGCTAAAATGGAAAAGGTAGGCTACAAACTATGGATATTCTTTAAATAAAAAGTCAAAACATTACAATTTAAATGTGCTTTCTCATCACAATGAGAGCATTCGCTGTATAGAACACCTTTTATTCTTCTGAAAATGTTTGCAATGTAGATTAAATATGTTTTTGGGACTTTCCCTGGTCTGGTCAAGCCTTAACAAAGCAAACACATTTTCATTTTTAATCAAATTTGTCCCGTCGAATAGCTCTTAACTGTTCCTTGGGATTACATGAAAAGTTCTTACACAGAGTTATGTTCACATCTCCAGAGTGTCTGCAGGGAATCCAGTGTTCGTAAGACTGACAGGAGAAGAGGGCAGCAGGGAGACCTGTGTGTGAGGCGATCCGATCTGGCTGATGGAGCCGTGATGCTGTCGACTCCGACTGGGCAGGTGCCGGGTGAGCTTCCATCTTTTCCACCGCCTCTTAAACTCCTGCTGCACCTGAAACATACAAGACCAACAACAAAATTGCTGCCCGGTTGGGTCCATGCTTCACAAGGTTTGCATTGTGGTTCAGATTTTACCTCTCCATTCATGAAGCAGTACAGAACAGCGACCACAAAACCCTGGGAGATGTAAGACCAGAAGGATTACACGTTGAGATTATGGGATATAGCAGCACTGTGAAAAAATACTTACCCAAATAGATTTGTTTTGTTTGTTTTAAATGCAGTGGACATAAACTATTCAGGCCCAGTATGAAATGTCACTCCCAACCTGTGGCCGCAACATCGTGTACTGCTTTTTAAAATAATTTAGCTCACTTCATCTTAACATTAAGGTTCTGTTTGAGCCATTTCTCTATTCTTTAGATGTGGTATAAATGGGACCTGAATGATGTGAGCAAAACGTACCTGTATGGATGACAGCGCCAGCTCTGCAGACGTCCAGATCTTAAATACAGATATGCTGACGTTGACGGGTAAGAAAACAAACAGAATGCAGTTGAGTCCAAACAGAGCCACCAGGAAAAATGTGGACTTAATCAGCTTCCTGTTAAAGAAAAAAACAAAACAAAACAAAACAGTTTCTTCAGTAAAAAAAAAAATTCTGAATTAAGTTGTCAGGACGTCTTTCTGACTTTTTACAACCAGCCATGTTGTAATATTTTTACTTCCAAATATAAATATGCAGCGCTCCCGACTCACCAGAACAAAAATAGGTTGGATATAATATAGTGAAAAAGACTCACATATACTGACTGAATTCGCTCCGGTGTGCATCTGACATTCTGAGTTTGCTGATCAGTATCCTCAAAATACCCAAGAAAAAGATGAGATTCACCTAAAATAAGTAGAAGAAAAATATATATATTTGAAAAATACAGGTTTAGCATTTGATTGGTTTGACATCTACCTGTCTTTTAGGGTAGCTGAGAAGAGTCAACCAACTTAAGTACTTGTCAGCTAAAGACATTTTTGCAGTAGCTAAATTTACATTAGCATTAATAGCAGCAGCAGTCTTAGCTCATTGACTTGAAAGGCTACAAAGCCGCATTTATTTGTTCAAGAATAAATCTTCAGACATAAACAGGCCAACAGCTTCATTAGAGCCTTTCCTTGAAATAAATTAAGCTAAGCTAACAAGTTGTTGGTGGTATCTTATTACCTAGATGCAGAAATAAGCTAAGGTAAACTAACAAATTTTAATAAGCGATGCCATCCAATAGTATTGAGCCATTTTATTTCCCAAGATATGAAAACGTGAACTCCATTTAGAAATACCCACATAAATGCTACCAATTGCACCACGGTATAGCCTACAATATTTTGTTTTCCCTTCACAATATGAAAAATGTATTTTAAATAGTTTGGTTTGTGCTTCAGAGGCTAGGTTTAGCTGCAGGTTTAGTCACTGAACATAACTAGGCCAAGAACTGCTTTGGTTCCTAAGCTAAGCTAGCTAGCCATTGATTTAATTAGCACAGCCAATTAGCACTGTGATATATCTACATGTACTTAAAAATGACTAATTTTATTTCCAGAAGTATAATCTAAAACAACAAATATTTTACACATATGGAGAGAAGAACAGGCACACGGAGTATCCACCATATCCATTCATGTGTTCTTCTTTCCCAACATCTGTATCCAAGAAATAAGAAATAGTTATAATTTCTGACATTTAGAAATCTAAAATTAAGTAGATGGTTGATGAATATTTTAGTTTCTTACCCTTCATCTTCAAAAAAATACTTAGCACATCCCCAGCAGACAATAATAATAAATGGTACGCCTGTAAGACATTTAGGAATGCAGTTTTTCAGAGACAGTGTTGAGCTTTAAGCATGTGTTTACAGGTAAAACAAAGACAAAACTGTGAGACGTATAATATTGCAGTACCCCAGCTCAGGAGGATAGACCAGCCGAGGTGTTTCTTCAACGAGAAGAAGGATCGGCTCACCAGCGTGAACAGGAAGTGACCCTCCACCAGCAGCCAGCTGTAGTTGGCAAGGATGAAGTAGTTGCAGAACATCAACACAATCTTACAAGCCACCTGCAAAAAATTGTCAGGAGAGACCGTCTCATTTCAGTGGCAAGAAACTCTTTCTTCTCTTATTTAAAATGATCGCCTGTCATCCTTACAGTGGAGCTGTCGCAGTCATAGAGCTCTGAATCTGTAAAAAGGAGACCGTCCCTGATAAAGATGAAGATGGCTCTTAGGATGAAGGAGACAAACAGCTGGATATGGATGTAGTTCCTGGTACAGTGCAGCTTCCTGCAGAATATATCAACTCTGCTTTAGAGGCGAGCTCGGCTCCGCTTCACCCGATGACGATAAACAGGCCAAAGGTGACGCATTGCAGGGCTTTACAGAGCGGACTGTGGTTGATGGAAGGACAACAGGGGAAAAAAGAGAAATATTTCTCACCTAAAGAAGCAAAAGATGGTGATAGCAATGGTAAGAGTGATAAGGGAGAGTGTGTATCCGATGGTGTACATGGTCTTCACATAGGAGAAATACCAATGGGAAGCTGAGTCCTGAGGAAGAGAAATTAGTTTTAAACACTTATAACATCTTCCTAGAAATATTTATAAAAACTCTTCTGAATATCTCAAGCATATAACAAAAATTTTTAAGTTCATTATAGTATTGATTTTTATTATTTCATTACTTTCTGTTCCCTGTTGTCATGGGAGATGTGTGTTGATGTTTATAAATCGGAAAACAAGAGGACTTTGAGCAGGAAAATAAGGGAAGTTTTGAGGAGAAATGAAATAATGTCTTTTTTTATCTTTTATTTTTTACAAAATTGAGAACTACTTACATGTTCTAGATATTTAAGTGAGTCATTGAAAGCGTAGCTACATGCATCCTCATGTAGGGAGAGAAGATCCGTCCATCCATCGCTGGTGCAGTTGCGATGCACTTCACCTGCAAAATACCAATAAAATCTCTCCTTCCTGCCTTCTTTTGACTGTAGCCTTACAGAAGTACCTGCATGGACGGAATGACTGATAAAAAGTAAATGGTGTTCATAGCATCTTTATTCAGAATATTGAACCTAGGTGATAAATTAAAAGCGACAAGGTAATTAATGTATCACTTTCGTGTGCTGTTTAGATAATTTATTATGCCTTTAACACGCAGAACTCTTACATGTTACCCAGTCTTTTGTGTACACAAGCTTCACATAGCTGTTTGGATAGAGACGCTAAGAGGAAGAAGAAAATCTGTTCCATCCGAAGACAAATTAGTTTTCTATGGAAATAATTAACCAGTGGAATGAGGTGCAGGTAATGGCTTACAGGTTCTGAATGTGCGTCATCGTCCTTGCATCTCACCTTTAGAAACACGCCCAAAGATATCCAGGCATGGCAGGGAGACTGTTTCCCCCAGAGAGGCGGGCGGCCAGCAGTGCATGTCTTCCCACATTCCCTTACAATACACACTGCTGTTTACTACACACATAAAACAAGAACGACAGGTTTCATGTTTGCTTGCAGCAGTAAAGCAGCTAAGAAAAATTGATACATGCAAAAAATATTAAAATAGTTAATGGTCTAAATTAAGATTCAAGTTGCCCCTAAAGTCATATTTTAATGCATGTTGTCATATGACCACTAGCTGTCACTAAAACATAACGTGAAATTTCTGTAAAGGCCCAAATTATGAAACATTTGACTCATTTTAGTGTAAAATGCTCATTTGAAAAGAAGGTCATTTTTTGTCAAAATAGGAGAAAAATTTAACAAAATTAAAAACTGTATTGATTTACCTTTGGCTTTTTGTTCCCTGACCAACATGAGACTTTTCATGCACTTTTCTTCCTCTTTCATAGGATCGACATGAGGAGTGCAACCTGGTGACGATCTAGCCTGTAAAATAAAATACTATTTGATTTTTTTTATTCTCAGGCTTTGCAATAAAACAGGTGTCCTTCTCTTTACCTGGTGTAAAAGCAGGAGCCCAATCAGTCCAACTTTCTTCATCATGTTTCTCTTTCCCGAGAGGATGTCCATCTATGTCCAAGCTCCAAGCTGCATAGCTGATCTGAGCAAAAAGCAACATCCCTGCTGTTATGCAGCTGATATATGAGACATTTAAATCTAACATAATAGTGTTCTGGGTAGGACAAACTGAGGAGCGCTGACATTACAGTAGCTCCATTAAATTTCAAAATAAAATTATGAGGTTGTTACGTGGATAAATGTGCGGCATTTTCTGTGTTTTTACTGAATAGAAACATTCTGATATACGTTTTAGTTTATCTATTAAGTTTTTTAAATTAAGTTAATGAAAAAACCGAAAAACACTCGTGCGTGTATGTTTTGACTCATATTTTGAAACCCAAACGACGTATTTCCGGTCTGAGTTTTGTGAGTTGACGGAATTTAACGGAACGCGCTCGCCCCTGTCCTCGCCCCTTGGCGGTCACCATGGTAACACAGGCGTCTGTTGCGTTCTGTTTCATAAACAGCGAGAGATAAATATGTTTAGACGTCTCTTCTCTGGTAGGACAATTCATGAAATATGGAAAAGTTTAATAATGTCGTTAAACTTTGTGTCATTAAACGTTTGGTGCTCGACATAACTTTTGTTTACGTTAACGCGAATTTAAGAAAGCTAATGATCTGAATTTGTTGCAGCGTGAGCTTTTTTTTTACTTTGCCACCAGACGCAGTCAGAAAGTTTGAACCCAGGTCTGAATAAGTATAGAACATCTTCTCCAATTTATTCTCTAAGTTGCTTCAGTTTATTAATTTTTTCATTCACCAATCTGCCCCTGATTCCTCTTTTCCTCCTTGCTTTGCTTATTTCTCTTGTTTTTGTTGTTTGTTTTGTGTTTCCTATATTCATTCCTTTATCTTTCTTTCATTTTGTTCCTTCTATAATATTTCTTCCAACTCTTTATGTCCCTCATTTTCTCCACTGAACATCTTTCCTCTTTCCCACTCCCTTTTTTTTCTTTCTTACCGGTTTGTCATCCATTCATTCTTCCATTCTTTCTACCTCGTTTCCTTTCTCCTTCCTTTATTTCTCCAACCCACTTAGTCTTCCTCCCATCCTTCTTTCTTCCTTCCTATCAGTGGATTTTGACTTGTGCAGAATTAAGTCTGAATTTTCTTTCCTGAAACATAGAAAACATGCAACAACAGAAATACTAATGAATTTGATCCTATGTGAATAAACACTGCTTTGTCCTGTCTTCCATCTCATCGCTTATTTCTAGTAATATTATTTCTCAACACACAGCAGTCTCCTTTTCTCCCCTCCAGCCTGGAGTCAGAGCTGATCTTTCTCCAGGATGGAGGTGGCCCTACCTGTCCCGCAGACGGAATCGAAGACCCACAGGAAAGGGAGGTCTCTGCCCCTGAACCGTCTGGTGGAGGAGACCAGGAGCAAAGTCCTCCCAAATCCTCTGCTGGATTCAAGTATGTGCATCAACCTTGTCCCTCTGATGTGCTGCTTTAATTATTTGATTTTCTCAACATGTCTTCATGTTCTCTTTAAGAAAGCTACGCCAGATGGAAAATTAACAGCCATATTGAAGCAGATCCCTGTGAGCTTCACTTTAGCGGCTTTGAGCTTGGGAAGAGTTACATCAAGACCGTGGTGAGGATAACCCCGGTCCAGACAAAAACAACGATTTGTGAGTTGGTGAAGCTCAAACGGTCCTCAGGACTTGATGAAAGCTCTTTTTCTCCATCAGAATCTAATCAACATTTCAAATGCAGTGGTGAATTTTCACATAATTCCAACCCTAACAAAGCACTTCCAGACAACTTACACCAAAAAGGTATCCCTTGACCTGGATCTACCCTGATTCACTTGTTCTTGAGTCCAGTCAGTGTTGACGCTCGCCTCCTTGTTTGTGCTAAGAATCGGCTCATCCCCGGCCTCGCCTACACTGTGAACGTTGCCTTCTGCCCAGATGATTGGCGTCACTACAGCGACAGCATCCGTGTTCACTGCAAGGTTAGCGTCTCGTTAAGGTCGCCCCTGGTCACACTTCTTTCACCTCAACGTTTTTCAACTCTTCTCCTTTTAAGGATGAAGAGAACTTGTTAATTCCAGTCCATGCTTACCCTGTCATCAATGACCTGCACATCCCCACTAACATCAACTTGTCCGCCATACCGCTCGGACACAGGTGTGTGTGGAGCGTTTTTCTTTTGTTTTTTTTTACCTTCCATCTGCCCGGACACCTACCTGTCGCTTTGTATTCTTCAATGCAGCCAACCTTGGTTTTAAAATCTTCTTTTTCTTCTTCCCTGTCTCCAGTGTTGATCATGTAATTCCCCTGAGATGCAGCTGTCCAGTTGACTTTGAGTTTCAGGTGTTCGTTATTCAGCCACATGATGCCTACACCATCCAACCCATCACAGGTAAAGATGTGTAAAATCGTTTAATTTCACCTCAAAGACGATCAAAAGGAAAGAATGAAACATACGAACACTACACTTTTAATTATCTGTGGAAGAAAACTATCACTCTTCTTATCTTATGCTGATCTGTCCAAAAAAAAAACCCTAACTAAACACATTGGAGTTTGTGGCTATAGTAATAAAAGTTTATTTTTAACTTTAACTTACTTTTAGCCCTCCAGATTTAGAATCCAGCCACTAGACGAAGCAAGTGCTTTCATTGCTTTCCCCAATCTTCAGAGCCATGTGTTGTGTATTATATAAGCCTGTGCAGGACTTGAAGGGTCCCTCCAGTTTCCACACGCTGCCACACAGCAGCAATCGCTTGTCTGGAAAGCATCACAACAGATGGTGGAAAAAGCACTTGGGATCCGGATTACAGCTGGCTTAACTGTTGGAACGAGAAGACGAAAGATACAAATGAGTTTCTGTGTTTTTTTTTCTTTCTTTTTTTGGACGTGCCGATATGGGGCTCCCTCTTTTCTCCTTATACAAATAACAGCACCGCATGAAAACACACAATAGTGGCAGGTTGACATTATGGTTCAGTTTTCACCATCTTCTTCTATTCCCTAAATAGACAGAAGACAGGAAGGTAGCATGATAAAAATTGACTTTAAAGAAAGAATCTCTCTTTATCATCTTCTAAATCCACTTATGCATTGCAGGTACACCCTGGACATGTTGCCAGGTCGATACAGAGCAAAACAGAAACAAACAGCATCAACACAAACTGACTAAAGGAAAGCTAGAGTCACTGATTAAACTGACAAATACGTAAAACACATTACAATTTTATCCAAGTCCACATCTGTTTTATTTCCATGATTATAACTATATTTAATCAATTTATTTCCCTTTTAAATTCATCATTTTTGATGAATTATGGAGTGAAAAATTAATAAACATTCTCAAATCTCACAAAAAGATTAGATTCCCAGCTCATTTTAATTGATCAAACCAAAATATGAGTTTTCTCCGGCTGGTAGATTTTATTTAACTGAGTCAAATAACCACATTATTAAATAATATGAAGATATTACAGAAAATAGCTTGAAATTATTGGCTTTCACATTCAGAACAAAAAGCCCTGAAGGCTGGCGCTAGACAATGCACGGCAAATACAAAGATCCTTTTTGTGTCTGAAAAAGACCAAAAGTACGGAATAGTGAATGCATTTGATGCATACTTTGTATAACAAAGACATAACTTTTTTCTCTTTGGCATTGAACCAGTTTAAATAATCAAAAGAGAAAGAATAAGAGAGAATGTTTGAAATTTTTCAGACTCCAATGTCTGTGAACAAATCTCTAGTTTGTAAAAGTGAATTGTATGAATATATATCTATGTTTAGCACGAAACAACCTTCAAATAAATTTGTTTTACTTTAACCAGAAATGCTAGCACATAGCATGTAGCTAAAACAGTCAGTATCTTCATAAAGTCAGTGACGTTACCTTCAGATCACGTGCAAACCCTATTTTGCAGGTGTGATACCAGCTAATGGGGAAGTCCTGCTGACCGTGACATTCTGTCCTCTCCAGTACGAGACGTCTCACTTCACCTTCCAGCTGGCCGTCTCACAGTTCAACACCAAGCCCTACTTGTGCACTGTCTCCGGGTTCTCCAGGCCCAATTTACCACTCAAGTAAAGCAACCAAAAAACGATGCATATGTACAGCGCCTCATACTAAAAGCTTATAGAATCTCAATCTACTCAACAAAGCATTGGCATGTAAACACTGAGAAATAAGGAGGTTGAACTTTTAGTTTATGTCTTTCTATTCTGTGTGTGTGCATGTGTGTGTTTGTATAAACTCGTGGACATGAGTATTTAATGTCCTACATAAATAGTTAAAATGATTTCTTTCTTTTCTGTTGCTCTTATGAAACAATAAAAAATGTTTTGAGGTTTTCCGAGAGCAAACTGCCAATAAGACAAGTCTGAGGCGAAAACACGGATTCTCCGTAAATGGCTTTGTGTGCTTGATTAGAGCATCCCATTTATTTCTCCAGCTAGCATGAAAAACCTAATGTTTAATTCTGCTCCCATGAGAATGATGGTGCCATCCATCACGCAGCAGTAGCTTCTTCCACCTCACTGTCTGCTGTTATCTCCCCCAAAAGTTAATAATTCATTGGGACAAAAAAAAGCGTGCTAGCTGCTGCAGTGATATCAGAATAGATAATACTTCTTAATGGATGTTTAGCATATAAAACACTCTCTCTTTCCCTCTCTCTCTCTCTCTGTCTGTGTTTGTTGTTTCCCACAGTGGAACCAAATGATAGATAAGATATGTGCATGTGAAATACCCCAAAAATAAATATCTAGACCTCGAGACTGAATCAATGTTTGATTCTGCTTTTTGGTTTCTCCCCAGAATGACTTATCTGACATGGATAAAGATGTTTTTACAATAAACTAAAGATTATCCAGTCATACTTTAATCACCGTGATTCAGTTCTGCATTTTTGCATTAATGTAATCAGGCACGTACGACGCTCTGCTGACACTATGTAATAAATCTGCGATCAATTTTTCAAGGAGGCTGTTGGATTATAATACTTTATCTGTAGTTGTTTCATAAAGGAAAATGGAGAATAAGCCAGAAAGAGGTGAATTAATCATAATCAGTATTAACATTGCAATATTTAGAGAGAATACATCATCCAGTGTTCTGATGTGATGCAGCTCCATGTTTAATGATTTATCTGAATATTTTGTCACTCTGGACTGATTATACAACTCATATTAAATTGAATTTATTGATTTTTTTCCCAACTTAGTTTGTCAAAATAGTCAACAGCTCCTAAAATTCATACATTCAGTTTGTAATGTTTGTGTAATTTGAGATTTTCTGCTTTGTTTGCAACTTGTTTGACCTGTTTGAACAGCTGGCAGTAACAATTCTTATAACTTATAAAAGTAAAAATATCATCTGTAAATTTAAAGTGAGTGTTGGCATTTATGCAATAAAAATGGACTGAAAAATCAATAAAAATGCAAAATACATTTAAGTTGTAAAGATCAATGAACACGGATTCTCTAACAAGACACTGCAGCTTTCACCAACCATGTTTGTCTCTTAAATCCAATAAACTTGCTTATTCTGCAGCCTTACTCATTTTTATTATTCAAACCTTTCAACTCCAGATTTGTTTTTTGTTTTTATGTATATTTTTGCCAGAAAACCACATGTCAGATTTGAAGCCCCGGTAGAAGACTGGGGTCATTTTTCCCCACCATCTTCTGGACGTAAAAGCAAGCAGACCTCAGTCAAGGAGGCTGACAAATTAAAGGTACCTATTTAGTACATTTTCTCTTTTTTTGATCTGCACATTTCCATGTCTTGAAAAGATTTGTTGTTCTATTTCTTTTCTCAAGGCAGTAAAAGATGAGGTGGATGTTCCCCGACCACCTCCCATGGACGTCTGTAGCCCTGCAGGGGTGGCGAAAATTCTCATCAAAGACACAAGTAAACCCGATTCAAAAGACCTAAACTGCAACCCCAATGATTTTACTCCTAAACCTGACATGGCTGTGACCCTTTAAACAATTGTTCTGTCTCTTATAACTCAATTTGCTTCCATTAAACTGTAACCGATGTCTCTTGCTTCATGTCCTTGGCGCCCACGCTACTGAAGCCTTTTCCTGCGGCAGTGCGAAAAAAAATCTAAACAGTCAGGTGAAAGAGGCTGTCTTCATGAAAAAGGTTCAGCAGGTTATTGAAGAGGAACAAAACAACTATATCAAATGGTAGGTGAAACTCAAAAATTGGATTTCATCTGAAATGCTCAGTGTCGATTTGCTGGCTTGGCGAAGTCTTTCTTAATAAACCTCAACAGAACTAAGAAAAGGGTTTCAAAAAATCCCTACATTTGCACATTTCTCCACACTGTTATTTGTATTTTTACCTCCACATGTGGTCATTTCCTCTGTGTTGCGCTCAGCCAAGTTTATCTAGGTGTGGAGCCGATATCGAAGAAAAGGCAAAACCGGATACTGGAGGAGAGAGAGACGGCTCTGCAGGAATACATGGTGAGTTTCAGCAGTAAACAGTGTGTGAGAAAGTACACTAATTATTTATAGCATTGAACTTTTCTTACATTTCATCATGTCATTACCGCAAATTTTAAATTATTTAAATGGATTTTATGTGAGAGACCTGTGCGTCATTGTAGAAGAAGAGGGAAGTAAAATAATACATAGATTTGAAAATATTCTGAAAACAATTCTCAAGTCTGAGTTTTAATTAAACTAGGTCTGAACTTTAACTATGGCATTTTTGACACATAATATCTGAATGTTTAGGGTCTTTACTGTAATCACAGCAATTCTTTTGGTTTGATTTCACATAGTTTTGCTCTTGGTCTTCTTAGGAAGCAGAAGGAAAAGAGCTAATAATTCTCTATATTTTTACCTAAAAACAAACAACAACAACAACAAAATCTGAAAAGTGTGGCATGCATTGGTTTTCTGCTTCCCCGTATGATCACATTTTCTGCAATCACCACTTCAAATCATTTGGGCATAATTAGTGGCATCAAATAACACCATAAGGTTTGATATATGAATGATCTTTAATTAAAATTTCAAAAATAATATTTTAAATCCACCATTTTGTTTCAATTATGTGTAAATTACTATTTTTCAGATTTGTTGACATGTAATAATTTCTCCAAAACTCCCAAAAACCATTTAATCTTTATGTTTTGAATGTTTTTCTCTGTTGAATATGCTCTTTATCATCGCGAAAAATGCTTCTGCTTTTAAGTGATTGATTTTATTTAGTAACCATAGAAACAAGGCAAGGTCAGCCAAAGCCAGTTCAGTTTTGAAATACGAGTTTGTGTATGGCTGAAGCTTAACAGCCCTTCCTTTCTCATCTCGTCGCTGATGCTGTAATCCATATACACACACACACACGCACAGGGAGTGTTGTTTGTTTTACAGCCTCATATCACAGCACGTTACTTCTATATTTTATGGGAACTCTTATTTTTATGGGAGGAATGAAATGCTGATTAAAGGCCGGAACACAAACATTTATGCAGACGTACAGTTTTGTAATCTTCCAGGAAGAGTTTTACCACCTGGGAATATTAAATCACTAAATTAGGCTGCCTTATTTCCTGTGACAAGGAGAACATTTCCTCCTCAGCCAAAAGATTTTAGGCTTGATATTACAGAGAAACATGTTGAAATCCTTTCTTTTAAGTGCTTTTGCAATAACCAAATGCTGAAATGTTATGTAAAAACCCCCCCAAAACATCTGCTTTATTTGCTATCTGCTAAAACTCACTTTTTATTTAAACAATTCCTACACTTGTCTTTCAAATCAGACAGAATCAGGTGATGCATGTGGAAAAGAGAAAGTTGTTTATAGTCTAAACAGTTTATTACATTTGAATTGTAGTTTTATAGAAGGAATGCTAATAGTAATCATGTCCTGATTGTGTTAAAGGTCAAAAAAAGAGACGTGAGGCAAGATGAAGACTTCGCTCCCGAGCAGACCCAACTTTTGTTCAAACGAATGCATCGACATATCGACCAGGTCATCCTTTAGCTTCTCCTTGTTTGTTATGTTAAAATGAAACATTTTAAAGTGAAACATTAAAACAACTGAAAACAAACAAATCTGTTGGTGGGGGAGTAACCTGGTTGTTTGTAAGGATGTACCAATCTACTTTTTTCTCTACCGATACAGATATCTGAAACTTGGTATTGGCCAATTTCGATTTGATGCAGAAAAACATCACTGAATTGATTTAAAACATTTCTTTTTTTAAACACACATATAAAAGTACTAAATAACACATGTATTTGATAACTCTGCACCAGCACAGCACACGTAAATACACCAAAAACTTCACAAAGTTGCTCAAACATGTAAAAAAATAAACAATATTTTTTTTTTATATCTATAGATATCAATATATACATATTGATATCTGATTGGTACTGATCTCTATTTGTCCATTCCATATGTTCATTCTTTTTCCACTGTAACCAATCAGATCTGAGACCTTTAGCTGTTCTTCTAGTAAAGTTTTCCCCAATCCTTTCCAGATTGAAGACGAAGCACCGGCCTTCCAGTCGTACACCAGCATTTCCTGGGACCTGAAACAGAGAATCCTCACACTTTTCCAGCAGGCAGCTCGGAAGGTACACATGCAAAAAAATCAGGAGTGGACTGTGTGGTATTGTTAGTGGATAATATAAATTTTTATGCCAGGACAAATAAAAAAATAAATAAGTCGGTTTAAATGAATGAAGGCGGACGTCATTTTCTCTGTGTGCCTCATTAGAGGGTTAGCCTCCCTGCAGCCCTGTCACTTTCAGCTCAGTCAGGTGGAAATTTCTAATTGGCTTTAGGTTCAGTCAGGATCTATTAGTGTTCTTATTTATATTAATTACTCTAGCATATAAGCAGACCTCTGTATGTGGCGTCTACAATATAAGATAAGCGAAGGGAAAACTCGATGAGACTAAGATGATTCATTGCTTCTGGTGAGCCACTTTTTTAATTTCACAAAGGTTTCAGTTCGCAGAATGAAACTGATCCGAGTCCGCCGGACCTCATTAGGAGCTCGTTATGGAGAAAGGAAGGAAGCTAAAAGTCTTGAATGTCAGAAAAATAATTAAGAGTCAGCATGAAGTTTGAAGTTGTGGCGAATCGGTCACGGGCTCGCATCTGCCTTCCAGGTGATGATCCGATGCCGCATGCAGCGCAGACTGACCTCTTTAAAGAAACTGGTGGACAGTATAAAGCAGGCTTCGTCAAAGGAGAATGGTTTGAATCATCCGTACTATTTAGGAAAAAAATCTCAGGATGACATGCTGCATCTACAGCTAATATTTTTGTTTTTCAGCTAAGGACAGAGCAAGTGTCATATCTCCAGACATTGTGTTGCCGTCATCTTTCCCATTTTCCCCCCCTGAGGACAAATCCACGGTGAGAACGCCTTTAAACTCTGCATAATGTAACACGCTTCTCTTTTTTCTGCCAGTACATTTTCAATTAAACAGTTTGACATGAAGAAATGAGGCAATTTTCATCCATTACTTCCTGTGGGAAACGTAATTGATCCAACAATGGAATCAGTGAGGAAGCTTGGTTGCTTGGGCTTTGATTAAATCTTTGAATCAGACGCCCTGCAGAGTTCTGGACCTCAGAGTTGAGTTGAATAAAAATGTCCATTTGTCTTCTTGATATTTCAAGGCTCTCAGGAATTTTGTGGATCTGCCTGTGGATCCTGTCGACATGACCGTGACAGCACACATTCCTTTCTTCAACCTCCAGGTCAGCACCTATTAAAGCACCTGCTGCTCATATATCACCGGATATGTAACCAGCAGCGTGTTGGATTCTAATTCAGTAGTCAGATGATAGAAAAGGTCTGGAACTGTTTCCAGGTCTAGATAAGGAAGAAATGTAAGTGAAGGAAAAATATTATAATTCCAAAATGTATTACTTTTTCCATATTTTTATAAATCCATTCATCCAAATTTAAAGCCTGACCAGAGTAGAAATGTTAGTTTATTTTTCCGTTGATTATAGAAAACTCCAGAAATCTGAAGTATGTGCAGATACCCTGTCTATATTCATTTTCTTATAGCAGCATTATATTTTTCCAGCTGACATTTGCCAAAAGGCAATGAACACACCGGTCAGGTTGTGAGTTCTTTACTGAGACAGACAGCCATATGCTCCCACACTCACATTATCTTAGCATCAGCGGCTAGCTTAACATTCATGCCTGTAGACAGGAGCACTGAGAAGGAAACCCAGCGGAGAGCATGTCCACACCGTCTCCAGGTGGCCTTTACCAGCTATTCACCTTTTCATCCCTCACAAAAATAATATTTCTTCCCACGTTAGTATTTAATGACCCATTAACAATTGTCTGGTGCGCTAGGGAATATTTTACATACAATCTTCCTGCTTAGATTTAAAAACAGAAAAAGACTAAAAAACAGAGAAAATCCAACCACATTCACATGGACTGAATGTACAAAGTGGCTGCTTTGTTTTACACGTGGGAAAAGCAGCATAAAGAACCGTGTAGAAGTCGATTGTTTCTGCAGGTGTGGATAATATGAGGAAGTGATGTGATGTGTTGAAGGACTGTGCATCTAGGAAGTGACATTAAAGAAAGCGGAGTTCATGTGGAGCATTTAAATAACAGATGGCAGGAGGTTCTGAAAGGAACATGCAGCCAGAATGATTTACTGTGCTTCTAATCTACAAAATGATTGTCTTTGAGTAAATATAAGTTTTTTGTTTTTTTGAGACACTGTGAAGGTAAAAATGCATTGACTTTTTTCTAAGATTCAGGTAATCTAACCATGCTAACGTTGATGCTGTCCAGGTTCCCCAGCACTACAAGCTGATGAGTTACCGACCCGCTTCTGCCTGGGAAGCGTTTAGCTCTTATTGTCCCACTACGCTGGCCAGACCTCTTCGTGTTGCAGCGCCGGCAACTACGACGCACCGCAATGTAAGAAAAATGTATGTCAGACTCAATATGCACATCAGTATGTCTGTCAAACTAATCTCCCTTTTAGGAAGTGCAGGGTCCAATTGAAGAGGGAGACAGAATGATGGAGATGGAGATTGCTGGACTCTCCTTCACGCCTCCTGAAACTCTCAACGGGCCTTTAAATGCAAACCCTCTCAGAATCTTTGTACGTTGTTGTGACTTCACATCCATTCGTACAGGAAGCACAAACGGCTGATTATTTATTCGCTGACATTTTGTTTAGAACCCCGCCCCGGGCCTTCAGACCTATAAACTGGAGCCCAAGTACCTGGAGAGCGACATGGAGGTTCATCTCTGTGCTCTGCCCAAGTAAACACAGCCTCGCAAACTTACACTGGCGTTTTCATTTCTCTTAAAGCTTCTTACATTCGATCGTTACTGTTTGTGTAGGTTTGCACTCTGTGAGAGCAACAGATCTGGCTCAATGCCAGTAACTCCACAGGCACACTTTCTTCATTACCAGGTAATTTTCTTTCTTTTTTCTCAGATTACAACAATACAATACATTTTATTGGAATTTAATGGGACAGAAAAAACACAAATTAGCAATTATGTTTCTTTTTTTTCTAAAATTATTCAGTTTCATCTTTTTTTTCTTTCCTAACAACAGGAATCAACCGGCATGAGCATAAAACAGATCTTCATGCCAGTCACCAATATGAGTTCTACTCGTAGGTATGTGCCGAATGCTGTCATTTTAACCAGAACTCTTTAAATTGTTAGTTATGGTGTAGCCTTTTTACCTAAAGAAGGCTGGGTAATCTCAGCACCAACTTATTCCGCTTCTGCCTCGTCCTCTGATTTGAAAACAAGAACCAAAAACCAAAGTCAGCTGTAACAAAAAGTAAACAAATATTGCATATTTCTCACGCGAAAAACCAAGGCTCCACTTGAAGTCCTACATTTTTTGTTTACCCAATACAAGCTTCCCGCTTTTAGAGGAATTCCTCTGTTTACATGAGCATAATTAGAGATATTTTCATAGCTAATAGCATCTTAACAATTGTTGAAGTGGGATGTCTAACATGTCATGTTTCAGACATGTTTTAATGCTCATGTTTATGCCGCTGGAGAGGCTGTAACTCTCTACATTCTTCGTCATAGTTCCAGCTTCGGTGTTCGTTCCATCATCTGGCAAACTGCATTACAGACAACACAGCTCATCACGGTTGTCCTGTATTAATATATAATGGAGGAGTCCAACATATTCCACCTCCTGCCAGGTCGCTGAATGTCAGATTGTCTGCTTGTAATATATCCACCATTACTCATAACACATTTATAGAGTCAGAGAGAGAATGCTAGGACAGCCTCATACACTATGAGTTGAATCTCAACTTTCAGACATTATTTCAAGTCTATAAATGATCATCTCGATGGAAGCAGAGATGAAATCATTCTTCTTTTTGTAGTGCTGTTGTTCATCTTAAGCTCAAGTGTCTCTATTAAAGAATCTGGGTCAGTCTGAATGGAGGCTAAGATGGAGAAATAATGATTTATTCAGTTTTCAGCCTAAAAAGACGGAAAGGAAGTGATATTTGATGTAGCGTGTTAGCAAACACGCCTCTGGTTTGTCCTGTTCTCCTTTTGCACGCTATTCTGTGCAAACACTTTCTTCATCTGACCATTCTCCAGATAGCAACTGCCTGTGATTTACAGCATGATGGAGGCTCTTGCTTTAGGTACCAAACTGAACAGTTCGATGCTGATTAGGAAAAAATGAGGGTTCAGGATGTTTTTAACTCGCCTTTTTCAAAGTGCATCCCTGAAAAGTCTTAAATCCATGTCACTGAAATTAGTGGCAAAAAATGTTTTTTGGCCTTGAATATGTTACTTGTAGATCTTAGATGTTGTTGTGGTAAAACAATTTCATTTCATGACTTTTTTGTTTGTAAAAAAAAATCAGTTGCACTGAAACTGACAAATGTCAGTTGCCGACATCTGATTTGCGTTCTGATTTGATGTGGTTGAAGATATTGCTAACAAGGTGTATACACTTGCTAGCTAGCTGCAAAGCTAGCTCAGATTCATCTAGCTAGCTCATTGTAGCTAGCTTTGTTGCTAGCCTGCTTTGTAGAATCTTTATTCATCATGGTCACATCTGATAAAGAAATTATTATACTGAAATCTATTAAATATTTATCATTCTTCAATATACCAGCATATTGTTTTTGTTGAAACGTCATGTGTTTATGTAAGTGTTTGGATATATTTCTACTTCTTTTCTAGACTTTTCCAGTGACCTAGCTTGTTGCATCTATCTATCTATCAGCGGTTGGGTTGACGACGTTAAATTTTGCCACCTGCTCACTTGTGTTGCCAACCCATACAATAT
>CAEGAF010131282.1:0-20744 GCA_903067075.1 Micropoecilia bifurca
AGTCTGTTAAAGATAGTATTATTGATAGCAGCACAATTTGCACAATGCCTGTTTTGTTTAGTTTTCTTCTTGGAAAAGTTATCAAAAACAAGTTTTTGTCTAAATTAAGGTGAATTCATGGTTCCTTTTTCCACATAATGTAACAGTGGTGTTTATGATAAAAAAAATAATTATGTGATCGGTATCGGGGATCGGAATCGGCGATCGGCCCTCAGGGGTGATCGGTATCGGGATCGGCAGGAAAAAATCTGATCGGCACACCCTAGTTGAAACTGAATGCAGACACTACCTTACAGTTTTTTACTACAAGAAAAAGCTGAATTTTACTTTCACTTTGCAATAAGCATGACTGTATCTTGGTCTGCCATGACATTTTAAACAACGTTTTTGTGACAACAATCACAGAGTATGAATACTTTCACAGTTTGTTGATTAGTCATTGTAGTTTTCCTTTGCAGGGATTCAGTTTTTGTACACAACTGTGTTTAGTGTCTTTGCTGCTTTCATTTTCCTGAGAACTGATGAGAGGCAAAAACACACGTTCATCTTCCAATAGCACCATCTCGTGTTCATCTGGTAGTTTCACATGTTGTGGCCTGTTCTTCCAAAGGTCTTATTGTGGATTCAGTTTTGTGCCATTCATTCTGCAACAGCCAGAATGCTGTTCTGGCCGTTGCAGAATGAATTGGTTCATTCATTATAACCTGACATTGGTTATAAACCTAACCATGGTTATAAACCATTGGTTCCAGCTCTGAGCCGCCCTCAGCGTTCAGCTGTGCTGCTCTGCCATCTGACTGGAGTCTGGAGGTCCTCTTCCCCTTCCCAGACCCCTTCCTCTACGGAGCCAGATCTGTCTGGAGCCTCGCCGCCTCTCAAACGTTGGAATGTTGATTGAGAAAATGTCAAATACTCAAGAAAGTCCTAAAAAAATAAAAGATTCAGACAGATTTTAACATCAATATAATAGTTTTTCAGTCATGATTGGGATTTTTCTGAAGTGTGTGCATGATTTTTGCGGGTGGCAGGAGAAAGATCCCAGTGCTTCAGACATTTCCTGCATGGTTTAAAAATATTTCCTACTGTATGAAACTTAACACCGGCACAAAACTCCCTGGCTGCAACAAAGTAGCAGAAGTGTGCATGAGTGCAAGCATAGAAAACCAGATGGAATATGATGGTGAAGAAGAAGAAAAAGGAGGCAATAGAGGACACGATCACAAAGAGAGACGCGGAGGCAGGCAAAACACGCTGACATCGTTGCCAATAAATACACCAACAGAACCAAATTGGAGAGAGACGGCTATTTAAAATCATGTTTTTAAATCAGACAAGGCAATGAAAGCCAGAGGAAGACTTAAACAGAAAAGAGTGGAAAACAAGTGGCTCCAGCCAGAAGCAATAAGAGCAACGCCAACAGATGAGGAGACACAAAAGGAAAAGGTGGAGTGGGGGAGCGCAGGGATAAAGATTGTTCTTCCCTGGGGAAATTGAAAATGTGGAGTAGCAGAGCAGAGGAAAAGGGAAAGGTCATGCAGGGTGTGTTGAAATGTCTGGGAGGTGAAAGGTCGTGTTGAAGTTCCAGATTTATGAGGAAGGTTTATAAGTAATAAAACCTTTGCGACGTAAAATTGGGCAAACATCATAAATTCACATGTATGTGTCTTTGCTGTTTGCCACACTGATTCCAGATGCGTTTTCTTTCTTGTCTTGTCTTTTTATTACAGTTTGTATCTGTAAACTCTGGTGCTCATTTTACAATATTCAATTTCACTTGACCTTCTTTTTAAAGTCTGAATGAAAAATGAAAGAAAATATACCAGCAAAGTCAGAAATGTGAATGTACAACACAAATATCATACTAATAATATTTAATAGTTTGCTCAGTAGTTTGCTTCATGGTACAGTTCAGTTGCTAAAAACAAGTTTGGATTGTGGATTTTCTCCAAATCATTCTGTTAACATTGGTTCTGTATCTTTTTCTTGACACACAGCTGTTACTAAAACGTAAAGCTGCATGAAGGATGCGTTCCCATTCACATGGTTCATTTACTGCTTGGAGCCAGATGTTCATGAAAGAAGTGAAAACAAAAATCTAGTTTATGGTTACAGAGATTGCAGTGTGCAGCTCAGGGTTAGCCGATGAGATCATTCTTCGTATCAACAGAAAATGTTCATCAAATTCACAGATTCTTGACAGAAGTCACATTGGTGTAAAAAAAAAACAACCTGAAAATTGATCAATTTATCTCCAACTGTGGTCAAAAATGCAAAGTCACAGCAAGAAGATCAGACTAATGATGTGTTTTTTTAGAAGCATGTGTCCTTTCTCCAAATTTAAAAATATTGTTGTTTCTTACACCATTTCATCCCATTAAAAAGCAGTTAAAAAGTTTTAACTTTAACTCACCTAATCCCAACTTTTGCAGCTGACTGTTGCACGACTTGATGCATCAGGATAGGAGTTAAACAAGATCAGAAAAATATGTTTTTTTGTTTGTTTGTTTTTTACGACTGAAGACCTACTGAGAACAAACTAATCCCAACACGGTGCGCAGTGTTCTCAGTCTTCTCAGTCTTCAATTTGAGCTTGGTTTCAGGCCCACAGGAGGCACGTAGGCTAAGAATGAACAAAGGCTAAACAGCTTGGTAGTTATTTATTTATGTGTGTCTCATTTGAGGTCAGATGTACTTGAATGTGTCTGGGATGTGTGGGTTCATGTTTACAGGATGAACAGTGCATCGGAGGTTCAACAGCTTCTAAAGAATGAGTTAATCTGACGTCTGAAGGCTGCAAGCAAAACAAGGTGGGTAAAAATATCCATGAACTCAGATCATGACCAAAAAAAAAGAAAAGCAGCAACAATAAGAGTTTACCTGGCTAACGAATGTTTTTGAGTTTTATATGCTGCCTTCTAAGGTATTTTCACCCCTTGAACTTTTCCAAATCACAATCAAAAAACTTTGATGCTTCAAATTGAGACTTTGAGCTTGAGTGAAATGTTTATTTTTTGTTCTTTCTTTCAAAGTGTCCTCAGTTTTTAAGACATCATATATTTTCAATTTGATGCAGGTCTGATTACACACTGATTGTTGTTTAGCTGCAGCTTGAACCTCCAACCCTCATATCTCGCATTTTATGTTTAATGCTTTTTCCAGTATTATCTTGATTGTATATTTTCAGAATGGTGTGTTTATATGTTGTTCATGATGTAAGTTGTAAGTGTATTACTGTTTACTGATTTCCTATGGCAAACCTCAGAGGCCCTTAGAGCAACTGGGTTTATTTTGAGGTGAATTACACATTACCTCAACTGTGTGGGGTAAAATTTGCTGGATTTTATTGAGCGATAAAGATATAAGATAAAGAAAACCCAATTGCAAATGCATGTCGCATTCTTTCACAATTCTAACTGAACATGTTTAAGAACCTTATTTCCTCAAAAATATGCAATAATATCTTCTCTGGTAACATAAAACCTGAATAAAATAAACTGAAATCTAATGATTAATGAGTTTCAGTGCTTTTGTACAACACTGTGACTCTGCATACTCCAGGTTTGACATTTCAGTTTCTCATTTTAAATATGAGGACTAAAAGCCAAGGCAACTTATCAACAAGGCTGGAGAGTCTTTTTCCTGAACTGATGTGAATACCAAGAGCAGCTCTGGTCACAAAATCGCTTCTTTCCCCTCTGCTCTGTGAAACGCTAGAAAGGGTTTGGTCCAGTGGGGATTAAGGCGGCTGTTCTCTTTATTTATTCAAAGTCAGGCTGCAGCTCTCTCATTTTGCTCCCTCTCTCCCTCCTGTTTAATACATTTCAGCTCAGTCACACTTGAAGTCTTTTCCATTCCAAGAAAGTATTCGGCTGCTGGCTGCTTGAATCTTTCGAGGGGGACAACAACTCTGCTGCACCGGATCAAGCTTGTCAGCACTTTTCCAAGATGCAACAGCCTTACCTGTTTGCTCTCCCTGTGATTTTCTCAGATAATTATACCGAGATAAAGCCCAGCTGCCTCAGTGGCCACCCTCTGAGCTGGTGTGGTGGCCTCTGCCTCCCAGTTGGACGGGTGAAGGAACTAATGGGGGAGGAAAAGAAGACCCTGTTATTAGACGTCCCTGCACATAACAAGTCTGCAGAAGATTTTAGCATTGCGTTTAGGGAGTAATTTACATTCTTTTGCCGATGCAAAGTCAGGCAGTTTATGGTTTTTTTTTCCTCCCGTGTTTTTTTTCCCCCAAAATGCTTCATTAAAAAAAAGAGGCACACAGTGGAAAATGAGCCCTAGTCATACAGGGGATGTGGAGATGTGGTGCAAAACGTAAAAGTTCAAGTGAAACGCTGGAGAAAGAATGGCAGGAAACGGTTCAGAAATAAACAGACAGAAACACGTCAGATACCTTTCTGTCTCTCTGCTTCTCTGTGAACCTTTTGTGTCTTGATCCTTTCTTGTGGAGCTGACATCCTTTCTTCTCACTGTTAATGCATTTACCATTGCACACACACACACACACACACACACACACACACACACACACACACATGTAAAATAGTCTGAAGTGCTGTATGACGATAGAAGTGTCATGTGTCTGTGCAGATCTACAGTATGTGAGCACGGCTGAGTCTATGGAAAAGTTGAGGCGATCATCTGGTAAAGGAATAATCTGTCAGGAGTCAGCCTGTCCGTCCGCTCTGTCCTTCATCCTTCGGTCTGTTTGTTTGTGGTTCTTCCATGCATGTGGAGGACAGCTGAGAGCAGAGCAGCTATGCTATGTTTTCTGGCTGTTTCTTTCAGTTTTAGATGACCTTATGTTATGGTTGAGTAAAAAAATGAAAGACGATAATAGATTTTCCAAACTATCTGTCAATTTAAAAACCTCAGGTTTTTCCATGGGAGCTGTGCTTTGCATCTCCCAGTGCTAACATGAGTCAGACGAAGCACACACAGAGAGAGAAGTGCTCATTTTCACTTAAAATCCTGCCTTTAATATGGATTTACTTCTGCGTGATGACATACACAACTGTCCTGACATTTTCAGATGACTGATTCAGTATTTTTTAATTGATCGCTGCACACTCAGAGGGTCGCTGCAGTCATTCCAGATGTTCGTGTCAAAGATTTGTTGATAGTCTGGGTGTGGATTGAGGGCATTCGTGTCTGCACCAAGAGATGAAGCATATGGACTTTGTAGAATAAAAGTTTGATCGCGTTCCCCTCAAAGAAATCACCCAGTAAGCATCGGCTCATATTTAACCATAATGGAGGCTGCTAATTGCTTCAGTGTGTCCCTGTGTGTTTGTCTGTGTGAGAGTAGGCAAATACTGATGGGTTCTGCTGAATTCAATACAGCACAGACACAGAGTCCATATGCACAAACAGTGTGAGTCTGTGATCAGCTAACCCAAGACTGCAATGTAATAACAGACCTTGACATTAGTGGGAAGTTAAGAGGCATCAGGGACACAGTTCTCCTTTTTATTACCATAGCAAAGACACTTTGTGAAGGTCAGTCCCTGCAAAAAGTGTCGTTTTTTCCCCCCAAAAAACCCTTAAAAGTATGGTGTTGTTTTGCTCAGCTTTTTTCACTTTAAAAGCATTAAATAAAATCCAATGTAAACAATTACCTTCGCAATTCTAATCGATAAATAGTCATCCTGTGTGATTTAATCTCCGTATAACTACAACCGTTCTGTAAAGACGTCAGAAGTTAGACAATAAAATAACATGGAGGAAAACAGCAGACTGCTCAGGCCGAAAGTTGTAAAACCGTTTAAAGCAAATATTCTTGAAAGCACAATCAACTTGGTGGTGGCAGCATCATGCTTTACAACTAAACTAAACTTTCTGTACAACTAAAGCGCCTGGCAGAGTTAGTGTAAACCTCCACAGGAGGGGGATCAATCATGGTAGCATCACATGAGTGTTTAAGTTAAACATAATGACTTCACCCTAAATAAAATCTGGCTTTCATTTCTGCATAATTTACTCAAAGTAATTATTTTTCTAAAACTCAAATCTAACCGTACCACAGATCTCCACTTTACCAGAAAAATATCTTGGCATCTATTGGTTATGGATTTTTACACAATTTGCAGAGATTGTTATTATGTGCATTAAAAGCACTAATCACTCTGACTTTTGCTCTTGCCGTGTTTTTTCTTTACAGCTGTTGCAGGGTTAACAATTTGCTCCCAGACATGAGTGTTTAATTTGGAGTGGGGATCAATATTCCATTTCACATTCTATTTTTATAAATTCTGTAATATTGTAAAGTATGAAGAATCATCTGGTTTCGATTTATCCGTGTTACCAAATACAAACCTAAACAATGCAAAACATATGGGATGGCACTGCGCAACAGCTGGAGTTTATTTATATTGGATAAAATAGTGAGTGTCAGCATGCTTGGACAAATATAACGCCCGTTTTGCATTATCAGAGAGATTCTATGCTTGAGGATAACTTTATAGTGCCAAAGATTGATAATATAGTATAAAAAGAGGAAAAAAGGCAGATCACTCATCAAAACAAGAGCTCCTCTGATTTCTATGATTTTTGAAAATATATTTTCCTAACTTTAAGTTCTAGTATTATATATTCTTAAATGGTTTTTTAAAATGCAATTACTATGAAATACCAAACCCTTTTGGAATTAAATAAAACAGAAATGAAGGAAGAAGACGTCTCTGCTGCTTTCCAAACAGGTTTCAGGCTTGTCACCTGAGTAACGTCTATTCATAAAGCATCTATAGCTGCATTCATACACTTGCAGATTCCAAAATAATATGCAGGCCTTATGGTGGAGGAAGCACAGAGACAATTGGGTTGAGAGAAAACCGACTGGACCAAATCATTTGGAAAATTCAGAAACATATTTCTTTATATTTCATACGTGTGTAGACTTGAAAAATACTGGAAGGTAATTCCAGCTTTTTCATGTGGAACCCTGTAATATACACTAATTGATCTAAAATGGATGTCTTTAAAGGTTTGTTGAGCAAATTTTATGGCCACAATGACATTTTAAGTGAGATTGTGGGTTTTTGCTGTTGAATTTTATTCACTGTTTATGAGTATAAACTTATACCCAGACAGCCATTGATGAGTCTACAAAAGCCACTTAAAAGCTAAATATCAGAAGCAGGACAAATGAGGCCATAAATAAGCCACAACAATAAAAATATGAAATCTTACTATAATAAACAGAATATTAGAAAATAAATAAGGAATTTACAGTGTCTTGCAAAAATATTCATGTCCCTTGAACTTTTCCGCATTTTGTCACATTACAACCACAAACATAAAAATATTTCATTGGAATTTTATGTGAAAGACCAACACAAAGTGGTATCCATTGTGAAGGAGAAAGAAAATTCTGCATGATTCAAAACATTTTTTACAAATTAAAAAAGCGAAAAGTATTCAAGCCCCCTGAGTTAATTCTTTGTGAAATTACATTTTGCTGTGATTGCAGCTGCAAGTTTGTTAGGGTTTGTCTCCTCTTCCAGCTTTGCAAATCTGGTGACTGAAACTTTTGCCCTTTCTTCTTTGCCAAACAGATCAGTCTCATTCAGACTAGATGGAGAACATTTGTAAACAGCAGTTTTCAGATTTCAATTGGGTCTTTGACTGGGCCATTCTAACACATGAATATGTTTTTGTTTTTGTAGCTCTGGCTTTATGTTCAGGGTCATTGTCCTGCTGGAAGGTGAACCTCCATCCCAGTCTCAAGTCTTCTGCAGACTCCAACAGGTTTTCTTCACACATTGCTGTATTTGGCTCCATCCAGCTCTGACCATCTTCCTTGTCCCTGCTGAAGAGAAGCATCCCCAGTCCATGATGCTGCCACCACCACATTTGACAGTGGGGATGGTGTGTTCAGACTAATGGGCAGTGTTAGTTCTCTGCCGCACATCGAGTTCTACTTTTGGTCAAAGCGTTCCATGTTGGTCTCGTCTGAACAAAGCTCCTTCTTCCAAACGTTAGCATTTGGTCCAGAGTCACCAGGGGCCTCTTGGCTGCATCTCTGATCAGTGCTCTCCTTTTTCAGCCTGTGAGTTTAGGTAGACAGCCTTGCCTTGGTAGGTTTACAGCTGTGCCATACTCTTTCCATTTCTGGATAATGGATTGAACAGTGACACGTTCAAAAATCTTTTTATAGCCTAAACTTGCTTTAAACTTCTCCATGACTTTCTCCCTGACCTGTCTGGTGTGTTTTTTGGACTTCATGATGGTTTTGCTCCCCCATATTCTCTTAGCGAACCTCTGAGGTGTCACAGAGCAGCTGGACTTGAATTGAGATCAGATTAAACACACATGGACTACAGTCTGTCACCATCAGGCAACTCCTGAAGGCAACTGGCTGCTCTTAGAGAAAAGGGAGATGAATACTTCTGCACACCATCATTTTCAGTTTTTATTCATAAAAAAAGTTTTGAATGATGTAAAAAAAAATTAAAAATAACATTCAATCCCATGATGATTGCATGCAAACATGTGGCCAGAATGATATCTTTCAGGTCAAACATTTACTATTTGATTTACCTAACTTGGTGCTAAGTGTTCAGAGAAGAATGCTCAATAACGAATAATTATGTCACTGTTAAATTAATGAAATACAAAGGACTAATAGCTTCCAGTGTGCGCACTGGAAGCTTCTCTTCAGCTCAGCGGTAGAACAGCTAGAAGGTGTGAAATAATCAGAGCAAGAGGCAAAAGATAAAAAGTCAAGAGCTGACTTAAAAGGCGGCAGATATAAAATAAAGAGGTCTGTATGTTCCGTTAGAGATCTTTAGGTTGGCGGATAGAGACTTGGACTCACTGTGTCTAGATTAATAGGAACAAAGGGATTTGGGAGAGTATGGCTATGGAAAGGAGAGGTTTTGTCTGCTCTATCAATTATGCTTCTGGTATGTTTCTGTCTGAGAAAGAGGAGGAGCCAAAAACAGGCTGACTTATGAATTCAGCAGGCAAAGAGTGAAGGTTTGGGGGTAAAACCCTGACATGCTGTAGGAGGATGACAGCAGCCTGATTAAGACTATCAGAGTACAGATGTCAAGAAGGAGCTGGAAGGAGAAAAGGGACACATTGGATTTAAAAAGTTGAAAGAAGGTGGCGAAGATAAGGTCTGATTTTAGTCCAAGGGAAACAGAGACAAGTTAAAAGACGTGGGCAAAAAGACCAAAAGGCTCTTGAGGTTCTCCAGGATGCAGAGGTTTTATGTTCTCCCTCTAGCTACAGTGGTTGTTACATAACGGGAAAAGACTGCCGAATAATAACACTGTGTATATTGTGTCTGCCAGAACCAACACACCACATCCAGCCAGCTCATCTGCACAGGGAGAACACAGGCGTCCAAGTTCAGCTGTGGTTAATAACTGCTCCGGCTGCACTTAATGCATTACTTTTCCACCCCATCGTCTTTTGTTACAAGGCTGAGCGAGTGACTTTGTGCTGTCAGTTTGTAATTTGCATGACACATCTGTTGCTATCAGAACTACTGGGTCAAACTGGCATCAAGTCACCCCAATTATTGCTGTGGCTGAGTCACATTTTCCAAAAAGAGAAAAGAAAGATTTTTATGGAGTCTTTCTTTTTTTTCACTGAGTTTGCTTGCTAATTTTACAATCTCTTTAACCTTTTCTCGTTTTGTAACATTGCAAAACCTTATTTATATGCTAGTGGGATTTTATGATAGGCCAAAACAAGGTAACCACTGACTGGAAAATGACAAAGGATCATCTGACATTTTAAATTTAAGGATATAAATAAAAATCTGAAAATGTGACATGTGTTGTACTCATCGCCAGAAAGAAGTGGAGCGGTTCATAGCCTGGTGATGTTCGAAAACAATGCCCTAGACTTTGAACATCTAATCAAGCACCCTGGAAATGCAAAGAGCTTAACACAACTGCCAAGATGGAGTGGGTCACCTAAATCAACACGCTGGTCAGCAGGGTGGTACTGTGTGCAGTTTAGTGAGAAAAAGCCCACTTTTTATGTCAATCATGTCCTGAATGGCTGTTTTTTAAGAGTGCTGTTTGTGTTTGTAGTGACATGCAGTCACAGCTGCCTGAAAATACTTTATTATAATAAGGACCACAAAATATCATGATAAAAACTCATGTAGCCCACTCTAGTGGGATCGTTTCTCACCAGCGGGCAGAGCTGATGAAGCTACAAGCTAAATACTAGATAATGGATGAAAATCTGTGAGGCTGCAAAAGACTTGAGTCTGGATGGAGGCTCATCTTCCAACAGGAGTGTAGGAAACCTCCAACCAAAGATGCAATGGAATGACTAAAATCGAAGCTCTCCACGTAATCTGTCTGTGTTGGAGCAGCTTTGCAAATAATTTGTGTTATTTTTAGCCTCTATATGCGCAAAGCTAATGGAGAAATGCCACAACAAAAAGCTTTAAAAGCTGCAACTGTGGCAAGTCGTGGTTCTACAAAGTGCCGACTCAAATTGGGTGAATAAAATGACTGGCAACCTTTTATGAATTTTGTTTGAAAAAAACTAAATATAAATATATAATATGATCTTGAACACTGAATCCTAATAAAAGACATTGGCGTTGGTGGTTGGAACAAGTTTGCTTTTGCTGGGCACTGCTAACTTTAACATGCAGCTTCCAGTTCCCTTCAAGGCTCAGGTCACTGCTATTGGTTTCATTTAACATTTTCCAGCTTGACTCTTCACTCAGGCAGATGAAAAAATAAAGAGATTTGAGTTTTCTTTGGAAAAATGCAAATCCACTGTTTGACTTCCCACCATGTTGTTGATGGTGTTGAATAGTGTGGCGTCAGCGGAGGAGCACCCCACAGGTCACTCCTGCTCCCTAGTCATGGAGAGGTCAAGCTGATGCACATCTGGCATTTCCTGTTTCCTCTCTTCCATTTGCCCCCAAGTTATACTCACACACACACACACACACACACACACACACACACGCGCGCGCGCACGCGAACATGCACTGAGGAACGTATATTAACATCTGTGCCTCTGCGGAGTTAATTTTTACCAGCAAGAGAATGAAGTCACCCACACAGTGTGCACATTTCAACAGGTATTTCTGCTCCATAATGTTTCCATTGAGCAGTAAAAACTTCCAGCTGTCATGGACTAACAGAGAGAGAGAGAGAAAAAAAAAGAAAGAAGAGGAGGAGTGAGAAAAAGTTTATGAAGGGAATGTAATGAAATTAAGACAAAATCAGTGAAGAAAAACTCAGAGACATTAGGGATGATCCAAAGTCTGGATAACAAGGAAGAAGAGCAACAGACTTTTATCTGCCGAAGCTGACTGACACTTTTTAACATGCTCTGATGTTTTGCAGCAAAAACTCGTTATGTTTGTGTTTATGCGTGTGCATATAGGACAGAGCATCATCATATGGTTTTCATAGCTTCCTGAGGGCTTTCAATTCTCCAGCTACCCCATTCACCCCCAGCTTCCCAACACACACACACACACATCATCCTCTCCAGCGTTCTTTTAGATACTCACACATTTTACCAGCCCCCTCTTCCAAAAGCTCACAATTGCCCTCAATAATTTTCCTCTACGTATCCTTCCACCCCCACCTTGGTCCTCCCCAAGTCTGTCTCTCTGTCTGATGCTCAGTCTGAAAGTCAGCCTTGCAGAGGCAGGAGCCGGGATCAGATATAGCACAGGATTTCTGCTCCGGATATTTACTGGGTTCATATATGGAACAATCCATCCTTCCTTCTGGAACCGGGATAACTGGACTGTATTTTCAATTTTGCAGGATTTAATTGGAGTTTATGCAGGGGCTTGTTCATGATTTTAAAAATAATTCTTTAAATTGTCAGCAGTACTGGCAGCTTGAATGAAAGATTGTCTGGTTTACACTGGAGGGGTCTTTCTCCGGTTAGGATCATTTACAGATGCCTATTCTGATTTGAGAAAAAAATCTAAACTTTGGCTCAGTTTTAGACGTTGATAAACAATTTTTTTCCATTGTTAGGATATTTATGTTAACAAGTTGCTAAAATATACATGTTAGGTTATATCCCACTGTTGCATTATTGACAATGCTAAATATCAAAAGGAGTAGCAGCAGCAGCTGCAGGAGCATGACTCTCCTGTATATCGTCTGGCTGCTGACAGTTTGTGTGGCTCCTGGGAGCCAGGGCCAGAGAATGAAGGAGCCTGATGGGGAGCAGCAAGTAGCTGAAGCCCAGCTGGGCGAGAAGGACGCCATGTGCAACCAGGAGGGATGCTATGCAGTCTTCTTGCAGAAGACGACCTTCAGGGAAGCTAGGCAGGCCTGCCTGGATCAAGGTGGGACCCTGGTGACGATGTACAGTCGTGAAGCGGCGGGTGTGGTCCACAACCTGCTGTCAGCAACTGTTGTGCATGGATCCAGGGCCAGGCTTCGTCTCTGGATCGGGCTGCACCGACCTCCACGCCAGTGTTCAGCCACAAAACCACTCAGAGGATTCATCTGGGTCGCAGGCAAAGTTTCACCTTTTTGACTTTTGAAATTCACAAATTTAGGTTCATTTTTTTTTATCAGTCATTTTGTTTAATGGATAGCTACAGAGAAACGCTGATTGGCACATAAAGTTTTCAAGAGGTCTGACCTGCTGATTCCTAGTTTAACCAAATCCAGTGTATTTTTTCTGGAGACAGTGACACAAAGGAGGAAACTGCATTGCAAGTTTTTTGCTAGAGGTTGTCGTTTTGATTCCAACAATGATTCCAACAGGAACTACAATTTTATCCCAATTTACGCAAATAAGCATATATCTCTAACCTTTTGTTGGTTTTAATCAAAAAGCTGACTAGAACCAGTCGTTTTAGTCTCCTGCAGTTTTACCTTAGTAATAGCCATAGTCTATGCTCCTCACAGTACATACAGTGAAAACACATTTGGCATATCATTAAAAGGACTTTAAAGACTTTTAAAACTTTTGCATGCCTTGCTACTGGTAAGCAGTCTAGTGGTAAAGAACCAATTTGCCACACCCCATCCTGTCAGAATTTGACAGTGAAGTCAGTTGGCTAAGCTTTGGGCTCCTTGTATGGTTAATCCATTATCTTCTTATATTTCTCAGACAGACTGGGTGCAACTTGGACATTTTTACTCTTTTTGACCCCATTGTTACTCACACAGTCTGATTTAGTCATTATACACACTGACAGAAAACAGATGTGTCTCTCCTGGTAGAAAAGGGCATCCAGTTTTTAAGAGTTGTACAATCTGTTTATCTCTGTGATGCTGTCATGAGTAAACAACTCAAACTTACTCATGTCAGCGCCTCGTCATGCAGACTTTTCTGGGTTTAATAATGCCAAATGACACATGATGACTGATCCAAATGAGTCTTTATGTTTTAAATACACACACTATATACAGATGCACTGTTTAAAGAGCAGCTGTTTAAATCCTGCTTAGTTAATCAATTTCTCCCAATTTGTTAAGAGAAACAGATTCTATCTCCCTGAATGGAAACGGGGACAAAAAAGCCCTGATCCCACATAAATAATTGCATTTTAAGCTTCACCTTAGACTTATTTTTTATATGGGCGACATCTAGTGGTAAAAAATATATGACTCTCACTCATGCAGAATGTGTCCCACATCAATAACACCAATGGGCCCAAAGCATGCAGAAATATTCTTTTAAAATTCAGTTGGATTAATTTGTTGGAAAATTAAAAGCCAGACAAAGGCTATGTTGGCAATTTTCTCAAGGTGACTTAATGTTTTGATGCTGACAACCCAAAATCTGCCATAGAGCCTGAAAAGAAAGAAATGGGCAACAAAAAAAGTAACCCAAAATTAAAACTCTGGCATGTTAGATCCAAAGTAAGGCTGAAAACTAACTAGGGGTTTGTCCTTCTCTTCTAACAGGAAATCAGGAAGCTCAGTTCTCCAACTGGATTCGTAAAGAAATGCCCAACACTTGTGCAGTACCTCGCTGTGTGGCCATGACTGTGCATACGTCTGACGGCGCAGGAGAGAGCGGCGATAATTTCCGTTGGGCTGAAGGTCCCTGTGTCATGAAACTGGATGGATTTATTTGCCAGTACACCTACAGCAAGATGTGCTCACCCCTGAAGGATGAGGGTGGAGGTCCCGCTGTCTATGAAACCCCATTTCATTTCAAAAGTACCCAGTTGACCCACGTGCCTTATGGGTCTGTAGCTGACATACCATGTCCTACAGACGGCTCAAATCCAGATGCACCTTCCAGGGAATCAGCGCTGTGCATTGAAAGAGATGATGGCACAGTGGGTTGGTCTACAGATGCCCCTCTTTGCTCTTCCGGTGCACCCAGACAAACCCAGGACTGGTGTAGCGGTGAACATGAATGTGAGCAGCACTGCCAGAACAGGGATGAGGATTATTACTGTTACTGCTCTGAGGGCTATATTTTAGATGAAGATGGCTACAGCTGCAAGCTGGACCCTCTGAGCCAAACTGACCCTCCAGAGCTATCAGATTCTGCTTTTGCCACAGAAAAGACCCCAGTCAATCGGCTCTGTGTGGATATGGGTTGCGAATATGACTGCTCAATAACATCTCGGAGCGTTCGCTGCACCTGCCCCCCAGGTTACCAAATAGGTCCAGATGGACACAAGTGTTTGGATGTGGATGAATGCCAACAGCAGCCATGTCCGCAACTCTGTGTCAACACTCCAGGCACATTTCACTGCACCTGTTACCCAGGGTACCAGCCAGACAATACAGACGAATGTGTGGACATAGACGAGTGCCTGGATGAAGGCACCTGTGAAGGGACTTGTCAGAACACTGAGGGTTCCTTCAACTGTCTGTGCAACCCTGGCTTTACATCGAACAGTGAAGGAGAATGTATAGATTTGGATGAGTGCGCAGAGTACTCACCTTGCGACCAGGAGTGTATTAACTTTGTTGGAGGATATCAGTGTAGCTGTAATCTTGGCTTTGAACTGAAGAAAGACGGACTTACCTGCCAACCCTCAACTTATGACGGAGAATATTCCACTCTGAACCCTGACCCCAGTATTTACGATGACCAGGATACTCCCTGGTCCACTCTTGATCCCTATTTCAAAGCTGATGTCAACTTTAACCTCAACTGGCTGACAGATACCCCTCAGGCACTCACCCCTGACATGGCTCATCAGTCAGATAACCACCTAAACCAATGGGATCATTATTCACCAAGGCAATACCAGACAGCCCCATCCCCAACCCAGAAGATGAGATCAGGCAACAACATTGAAGATGACGCTCACACAGGAGGTGGTAACTCCAATGATCGGAAAGTAATTGAAACTGCAAAGAAGCCCACTAGTGGGACTGAGGAGGCTGAGACACCTAAGATAGACAGTACAGGTAAAACCAACAGTACAGCAGCGGTTAAAGACGGATCTGAAGATGTGAAACGAAAGCACGACAAGAGCTGGCTACTGGTGGCTCTTCTCGTCCCTCTGTGCGTGTTCCTGGTAGTGATGTTGGCTCTGGGAATCGTCTACTGTACCAGCTGTGCAGTAGACAAGAGCCTCAGCTTTGCAGACTGCTATCGCTGGGTGCTCCCTGCAACACCCCCAGAGAGGAGGGAAAGCAAAACCCATGCTTGAACTCTCTCATTAACAAAACAACAAAAACAATTTCTTTACGTATTTGTTAACATTATTCTGGTTTCTGGTGACAAATTTGCGCACTAAATGTACAATCTGGATTTCATTACCAAGGACTGATTTCATACTTTCTGCTGCACAGGCTTTGTAAATAGCTGACTGTCATTTTCACAAATTTAATAAAAAATTAAAAAAAACTGATTCAACACAGTCTGGTCTTTAAAATAAAAATGATAATGTCCAACCACTTGGCATTGCTCTCTTGTTAAATGTATTGAGGGCTCCGGTGTCCTTTAGAGTTTGATTTTCTTTATTTTTGTTCGTCCGCCCAGCTTTGGATCGTTTGTCTTCCCTTAGTCTTCATAATCTGAAAATTTGGAGTAAAGTTTGAAAATGGCCTGAAAAAAAGTGGACTTCTAGCATAGTAAATCACATGGTTGTGCAGTGAATATTTAAATCATTATTATTGTAGTGAACAAGAAGGGTTGCTGCTGCTGTGAGGAGCTGATGAGCTGTAATTGGGTTCACCTTTGTGGGAGGGGATAAAAGGAAACAGGAGTGAAGACAAGAGTGACTCATTTCTTGTTGTGATGTTTGGTTGGGCACCAGGTGTGAGGGAGATGTTCCTGTGTCAGGAGGAAAATATTTACACAGGAAATTGACAGGAGGTGTCGCAGAACAAAAACTATTTTTATTTGTTCTGTAAAATAGGCTGACAGAAGCAATTAAAAGTCAAGCAAATGGTATTGACAGTAATAGTCTTACTTTTCACATCACTTAACTGCAAATCTGTAGGAAGATCACCCACTGCCTCCTTCCTTTGATTTGACACTTAAATGTTAAATAATCAAATTTTATTTGTATAGCACATTTCAGAAGCAAGGTATTTCAAGGTGTTTTACATAATTAAAGAAAAAATAAAAGGAGCATGTGACATTGAATAATCAGTAAGAAAGAGATTTTTTTTTTAAAAAAAAGATAAAAACATACTTTTGTTATGGAATTTAAGCACCTGTCGTCGCCGGACTTAGCCAATCCGTTTAACACGGGTATTATCCAGGCCCCGTCGCCTAACAGCTCAAGGTCTTCAACCTTGCAGTCACACAAATCTTTGCGCTAGGACTTCACCGTCCTACACGGATTTTTGTGCACTATTTTTTACCTGTTAGAGCAGGGGTGGGCAACTTCAGGCCTCGAGGGCCGGACTCCTGCAACTTTTAGATGTCTCTACTTCTACACACCCTAGTCAAATAACGAGGTCGTTAGCAGGACTCTGGACAACCTGACTCAACTGAGGAGGTGATTCAGCTATTGGATCCAGGTGTGTTCTACCAGGGAGACATCTAAGAGCTACAGGACACCAGCCCTCCAGGACTAGGATTTTCCACCCGTGTTAAGAGTCTAGAATTTACAGGGTTTCTATGTGCACGCCACTCGCCACTTTTACGTCATTAGAAAGAGGAATAAAAACAAATCAAATAGATAAAAAGTAAAGATAAAAACATCGAAGACATCAAAACCCGCACTCTAATCACCATAAGTAACTCTAATAATCTAGTAAGCATCGGATTAACTGTAAATAACCAGCCAATGCTAATGCAACTGCTTTAAGAATAAAAAAGAAACAGTTTCACTATCTCCTATTACAATTTGAAACTTTTTTAAGGTATTTTATTTTATTTTTTCATATTTTTATTTTTGTTACAAAAAAAACTTACAACTAGTTACATAGATAGTAACGAAATAAACAGTGAGGCTTAAGGTAACAGAGCAAAAACTAGAAAATTCCTGCAGAAATTTTGAAGGGCCATGCAAGTGTGCCCGTCGGATTAGACCCACATTATGATGCCAAAAATTTGCGTTACTGATAAAGACAGCTGCAATGTAGTCAATAACCTGTGGAGAGAAAGAAGCATGTTCAATAACCTGTACTTGTACCATTCATTATGTTAAAATTAATGCATAAGCTAAAATTAGCCAATATGCTAATGTTAGCCTAAATGCTGGCAGTAGCATAAGGAGCATCCGGACCATGTTGTTTTAATTTCATTTGCTCCATTCAGTATACTAACATGTCTAATTAACAAGAAAATTAGCTAATTGTTGACTTTAGGTAAAAGGCTAGTGCTAGTCCTAGTGAAGCAAGGCAGTGCACTAATCAAGGGCAGTGAAATGCTAATATTTGTGCTCATGTTAATGAACTGCCTTGCTGCAGAAAACATTTCACTATCCTTAGAAAGAAAAAAAAACATTAAAAAAGCTTATATTATTGCACTACCCTAGGGGGTGCACTAACCTGAGGGAAGGATGCAGATTTTATTTTGAAAATTTCAGTAAGCTTCATTTTAACTACCTCACCAATTCAATATGTTACAGTGGTTTCTTTAAACAAGTCACATAAAGCCCAAAAGAGCAATTAGCTGATGTAAAAAAATCAAGGCTTTTATTTTGAAATTTTCAGCAATCTTCATTATTGTTACACGTTGGATTGATGGCCACATTAATCTAATGTGTAACAGTCCATCTATATAATGCCCAAAACAGCAAGTACTTTAAGTTGCCAGCTCAGCCCTAATGTGTAGTATCTGAGTCCTGCCATGTGGTAGTGCTGACCTTCAGTCATTGTAGTTTTAAAGAGCAGCTCAACTGTCATGTGAGTGAGACACACAGGAAGAGATTGAATTCTAAATTTTTGAAGCAATTAGTTTTTCTCAACAAAGCAGTCTGATCACCTCCTTCCTGTTCAGGATCTATAAGAGCGATCCAAAAATTGTTTTAAGCTTATAGTCAAGCACAGTGAAATGCTAATGCTTGTGCTAATGTTAATGAAACTATCCTGAGAATGAAAAAATTAAAAAAGCTAAATATTATGGCAACGCCTACGGCGGTGCACTGAAGTGAGACGATTTTATTTTGAAACTTTCAGTGAGCTTAATTTTAAAAGGCCACACTAATTCAATATGTAACAGTGGTTTGGTTAAACCAGCCATGTAAAGCCCAAAATACCAATAGCTGATGTAAAAATGGTCAAGGCTTTTATTTTGAAATTTTCAATAAGTGTTATTTTAAATGGCCACACTAATCCAGTGTGTAACAGTGTTTTGGTAACACCAGTTATTTATCACCAATAGAGCAACTGCATAATGTAACAATGGTCATGGCTTTTATTTTGAAATCTCTAAGCTTCATTTTAAATAGCAACACTGATCCAATGTGTAGCAGTGGTTGTGTTAAACCAGTTAAATACTAGCCCTCTGTTTTAACTGAGTGTTTGCCATAGTTAGAACAATAGAGATGACCATACATCAGGTATGAGTTTTGTCTGTCATTGACTTACTAGGAGGGACTAAGATGGCGCCAGTGTGTACGGCGTGCCGTCTGTCCGCACATTACTTCTGTGTGTTAATGTTTGTGTCAGCGCTTGTTTTTCAAAGTCTTTACACCAGAGCTCTACTGATTTATGACCTCCGAACTCTTCTGGATCTCCGAGCCCTAGCAGAGGCGAAATTTTCTTATGGAAATGCAAAAACTTTGCCTCCGGTTCTATCGGGAGTTCCGGACTACCTTTTCTGTGCCCCTACTCCACCTTTCCGGAGAAAACGCCACCGTGCCCGAGGGAAACGCAGCGGTAGGCTGGTGAGGTTAAAGGCCTGCTTAGCATGGATTGCTACAACTGAAAGAACCCTTTCTTGGTGCCCTCGGGATTTTGCTTACACCTGGTTGGTGCCGGTGTCTGGCTCAGAGGGACGGTTTCTGCAGCTGCGGCCTCGCTACCGTATTCCGAGCTGCTCCAGGCAACAGGGAGTGAATACTACGAACCTGCAGGCTCTCCGTCGGGGTGTTTGCGGCGCTAAAGACCCGACCCTACCGGCTCCTGTCAGGATCAGCCTGGTAAATGCCAGATCCGTCCCAAATAAAACTTTTATTCTTAAGGATTTCTTCACCTCAAACCGACTGGATTTCCTATGTGTGACAGAGACTTGGCTGAGTGTTGGTGAGCTCAGTGCTTTCTTGGAACTCTTACCTCCTGTCTGTGTTTATTTGAACTGTCCCCGGACATCAGGTCGTGGAGGAGGAATAGCGACTTTCTCTCGGAACGTATACAAATGTAAGCCGCTGTCCGCGTCCTTCTCCTCCTCCAGCTTTGAACTGAGTATGTTTGAACTGGNTGAGTATGTTTGAACTGAGTATGTTTGAACTGAGTATGTTTGAACTGAGTATGTTTGAACTGAGTATGTTTGAACTGAGTATGTTTGAGCTGAGTATGTTTGAACTGAGTATGTTTGAACTGAGTATGTTTGAGCTGAGTATGTTTGAGCTGAGTATGTTTGAGCTGAGTATGTTTGAACTGGGTCGCTCCCACCCCTTGCTGTTATCTACAGACCTCCTGGATACAATAAGGACTTTTGAATGACTTTTCTGAACTGTTGGCAGACGTTTTGCCCCAATACGATCAAGTCGTCATTGTTGGAGATTTTAACTTTCACGTTTGCTGCCCGGACAAACCAATGGTAAAAGACTTTTTAAATTTGATTGATTCTTTTAACTTCACTCAGTGGGTATCTGAGCCCACACATGAAGGTGGTCATGTACTAGACCTTGTTTTATCATTTGGGTTGTCTATTTCTCACTTGCTGATTGGTGATGCTGTGTTTTCAGACCATAAGCCGGTGCTGTTCAATATTGCTATGCCTGGTAATTCTGTTAAACCCTGTGTTTCTGCACGGTGCCACCGCGTTATAAACCAGCTCACGGCTACTCGCTTCTCTGCGATTTTTGATCAAAATATTTCTATGCCCACATCTTCTGATACTGAGGCTCTCACCTCCTGGTTCTACTCTACGTGTCAGTCTGCTCTAGATGAAGTGGCTCCATTGAAACCCAGGAAGTTGAAGACTAAATTAGAACCATGGCTGAATGACACAACTCGTGCTGCTCGCCGTGAATGCCGAAAAGTTGAACGAAAGTGGAAAAAAGACAAGTTGCAGGTGTCGTTCCAGCTGCTGAAGGATTCCTGGCATCGCTACCAGTTAATAGTGAAAGATGCCAAACGGGAGCACTTGTCAAATATAATTTTGCTTAATCGTCACAAGCCTCGCTTATTATTTAATATTGTTGATAGTGTTTTGAATGCCCCTCAGTACAC
>CAEGAF010131283.1:0-16808 GCA_903067075.1 Micropoecilia bifurca
ATTTGAAATTCAAGCCAATGTACAACCTCATGCCTGAGTTAAAACTTACAAAATATGTTCACATGTGCTCCTATTTCAATGCAGCTCTAATTACAGCGAAATGTTTTCCTAAAAGAAAATGAACTCAGGCAGCCTGAATGCAGATGCACTCCACACTTTTCAGAGCTTTTGTTTGTTAAATAAACTTACATTTGTCAACTGCAATTCCACTTAATCCCAACAAAATACATTAAAACATGTGACTGCAATTTTTAAAAAGCTGTTACATATTTCAGGACTAAAGAAAAATATTTTGTAAGACACAGTAGCGGAGGCCATGAAGTCGCCGCAGGTATTTAAAATCGTCTCTGTTTTTGTGATTCTGTTTATCTTCCTGACTTTATCATGGAACCGCAGCGGGTCGGACCTTCCAATGAGAACAAATTGCTCTGTCTGCCTTGTTAAACTCGAGGCCTGCTGCTTTCTTTTCCACATGTGTGCGCCATTCTCCAGTGGCAGCGACGTGAGCGTGTTTCTTCAAGCCCCCCCACCCGTCTAAAAGAAACCCACAGAGGAAACGGGTTGAGAGGTCATGCCTGATCCATCTCCTCCCAACATAAACAAAGCATTGACTTGTCAGCCCAGGAGGCCTTCGCCCTGGACAGCTCCTGTTGGTGCAACCCAGAGAATCCTGCTCCGTCTTCATTAGCTCCAATTAGGCTGTTTATGAATGAAGTCTCTGTGTAATGATCTAATTAGATGTCCTACAGAGATTAGTTCACAATAAATCATGTTAGCATGTCTGAATGGCTCATGTGGGCCATTAAAGGTCGCATAGCTACTGGAACGTCACCATTTCACAGAGTATACAAAGCTGGGTGGGAAGTCTTCAGCTTTCACACACTGCTATGGTCACGTCACGGCTGATTTACAACGCAGTTTAACTTAAACAGACCTAAGTGACAGGTCCTGGCATGATAGAAGATCTCTGCTTGTTTGTGCCTGAAGGCATGAAGGGATGAACCAGAAAAAACCCGGGAAGGGAAGATGCATTGTTAGGAATTATTAAATTAATGTTACATGTGTAAAATGTACTAATATAGAAAGTATTTGTTTAATTTAAGCTCATTAAAATGTTTTATTAAAATCTCAAGCAGTTGATCTTTTTTTAAATAAAAGAAATGTAATCTTTTCCAATAAAGTCATATTTTATGAATTTAGATAAACATAACTCAGTAACCTAGATCGTACAATTACATATTTCATTTTAATTATATTTTACCTTTATTTATACAAACTCTCACTGAGATCCAAGAGAAACATGTGTTGATAAAGCAAACAATAACAATAATAAGTATCTTTTGTATTATGAAATAAATTCTATACAATAACAAAGGTGCAAGCTGTAAAATCAACCAGATTTTTATTGGTACTGGATAAATTGTAGGAACCTTGTGAGCTTAATTTGCATTATAAAGCTTAAAATACATGGTTAGCCAAACTTATCATAATCATAACCAAGTCTTACTTTAATAAAATACTCAAGTAAAAGTAAAGAGTAGTCTTACAAAAATGTCCTTAAAATTTATAAATGATGCAGACTGATAAAAAATAGAAAGAATCTGAGTAAATCCTCAGATTTTTTCATCAAAGTGATGAAAATGATTATGAAAATGGAAAACAAGTAAAAATACATTTTAGGGAATAACAAACACTGATTTGCAAATCTCACTTTTTTACAAAGAAAAGCATTTAAAACAAAGTGTCGCCTACAGAGAGAGAGGAAACGTGTGTAAGTCAAAAGAGTTCAAGTTTTTATTTACTTGTCCTCCAAATCTTAGACGAAAAGTAAGAAAAAAAAGTACTAAAACAAACACAACAGAGTAAATATCTCACTAATCACTTTATCTCAGCAGAAGATGACAGTGATTAAAATCCTGCATGTGGCACCAAATTATTTAACCCATTTTGATAAAGTGACGTCTTTGTTTAGCAGCTATCGCCACCTAGAGGTGGACAAGTATGGCTTTATATGTCAGGGGGAGGAATGGTGGCGTTTTGATTTTCACTGTAAAATAAACCTGTTTATTTCTTGTTTTTATTTTAGACTTATCTTTAAGTGTTTTGTTAGATTGCAAATGAAAAGTTTGATATTGTAAAGTAGCTGGTTGAGTCCTGCACTAAAAACCACCTGACTGATGCTTTCCTGGTGGAAAATATGAATAAGATTCCCTGAGGAGAATCCAGATTTTATGCAGTTCTCTTTGTACCTACAAATAAAAAGTTAAGGCCTTATTTATCACTAAGGCTTCCCAGATACAAGCTGTGCTAAATGTCCCGATTAGACATGTGCAACAGCTTATATTTGTCATAACGGTTTCAAACGTAGTTCCTTCTGGAGTTTAGTTTTCCCTCAGGTGCAGGAAAGGAACATTTGGAGAGAAAAACCCCTCAGGTTCTGCTTAAATACTCTCTTTTTATCTGTTTAAATATAATCACATACAGCATCGTTGCCTGCAGTGCAGCCAAACGGTCCCTAAAGGGAAACTTCAGCTTCAGTTAACACAATAACTGAAAACTATTCAGTATTCATCAACACGACGCTCCTCAATTACTCCGCTGGTCCCACTGCTGCTCCTCCATCAGGAACATCAAGGGAAGACAAAATGGATTTTATCCTGTGAGCTGGAGGCACCAGGACCACCCAGGCCTCCATCCGGCCGTTTATCCCACCTCTCAGCCCCGGAGGTGAGCAACATGCTGCGGGATCGATACTCTGGATGCCTTTGACATCCTCTCTGATGTGCTGCTGGTTGCTGATGTTCTTTTTCTTTTTTCCATTTTTCCAATCTCCTTCTTCCCTGACTCATGACATCAGAGAGCGAAGCTGCACCTCAGGATGATGCAGGTTGGATTACATCCAGCCGGGAGGAAGATTGATGTATCGACGTCCAGAACACAACTCACAAATGAAGCTCAGAGTTTTATATCTGACACATCAGGATTTTTAAAAGTATATAACTTATTTTTGTCATCATTCACCAGTCCATGGTAGGATTGCTAAGAGCATAAAACTGTTTAAATTTGAGTTCAAGGAGTTTTACCCCTTTAATTACTTTGATTTTAAATGAAATCATTTTTATTAATTTTACTTTTTTAATGCAAAATTTCCATATGTATAATTTGTTTATCTGATACACGTGTTTGTTTTAAATAAAAGCAATTCTAAGTTTAATCGCCTCTATTGGCTAACTGGCCACTAGGTGGCAGTATAAGGCACAGTTTTTCTGCAAATAAAAGTAATAAGAAGTGAAGTTTAACTAACAATAAAAAACTGAAGTGGGTTGATGAGCCTACATTTGATTTCTTGTGTATTATTACTTTGATATGTTGTTAATCAAGCACAATTAAAAAGAAATTACCCAAAAACTTAACAAGAAAAAGTTAAATAAATGTACTTGGTACGACGGCTGAGTCAGAATCTGATCATAACATCTGCAGAACAATATGTATTAAAACACACAGAAACTAAACTATGTGCAAATTCTGGTGTCTTATAATATGAAATATGACACAGAACCTATTTTCCAGAATAAAGCCTAAATTAAGAAAACCCTTTATCATAAATAAACTCGTGGTAATGTGATCCTTCTCATAATCCTCTGTCGATTACTTTGACATTCATAAGTCAAAAGGCAGAGGTCTGCTTTCATGCTAAGCTGAGGATAAATCCTACGGGGAAGACGTCTTCGTGTAATTTGAGCCTTTCTGACCTGAATCTGTGTGTTTCGGGGTCTTCAGGTGGTCATGTGAAAGGTCAAAGGTCAGGTCAGGGTGTCTGTTGCAGCAGACGTTCAATTATCCAGACAACAGCTGAGCAGAGAGGCTGCTGTGCTGTCAGACTCTCCAAACATTTCATTATTAAACACCTTTAAATCTTTTTTATTATTGTTTTCAGCCATCTAATTTTAGCTGATTTGACTCTTTCACTGTTTTTTTATTACATCATTTACAAAAAATGAACACATAATTTTGGATGAGCTGCAACTGTCAGATATTTTACAGGTAAAGAAACCAGTACAACAAAATGTTGTTGATAGTTAACAGTTTGTTGTGGAAATCATTAATTTACTGGTGAAGTGATTTCACACATTCAGATAACTAAGAATGTGAACTGCAACTTGAATTCGCTTGGCTTTAGTAAAGATGGTGTTTTTCTTACAACTCTTGAGATAAAGCTACAGATTATGTATGTAATGTTTTTAATAGTCCCATGATGACCTTCAACATTTCACATGTTGACTGAAAAGTCTGAGATGGAGCTTTAGGTTCTTCTTCTTTTTCTCTTTGACAGGACATCCTTCCCTGGAATAACATTGACTTTTTTGTAGCATGTTAGACTTCAAATCGTTTGAAATTCCATAAGTATAGCAACAATTTTACCTTTTTGCATGTATAAAAAGTAATATGCATATGTATGTGAACTGAAAAATAATAGAAAAATGCTTCGTAAAACAAAGACAGGCTGTCTAGCTGTCCTAAAGTTGTTAGAAATGCACAAATTAGCATCAATGACTCAGTTACTAAACAAGAGTATCTTCTTTTATTACAAAACACAAATCAACAAAACCATAATTTATAACAACCTTTTCTGAGAATCTGTACTTTTTATAAACTGTACAAAGATAATTCATAAAATAAATAAATGCATTACTAGCTTAGTAATCAGACTAATTCAAAAGAAACAATATATTTGTTCTAACTGAGCACTAAATGTGGCTTAATGCTGACAGAATGGATCATTGAATGAAGATGTTTGTTTTTAGAAAACATTATGGGGAAAAAATACATTTGATGTTTCAAACGGGTCTAAATTATATCTCATAAAGAAAAATTTTTGGTTGCTACAGTTTTATTTCATTTTTGTAAAAATCATTATTGTTTTTATTAATCATGTAAAACAGGAAACGGCTTCGTTTGCACCATTTTTGAGGTTTTAGAACAAAAATATATTTCTCTCTCACCCGGCGGTAAAAACGGGGATCCATTAACTGTCAGTAAAACTTATTTTTAATGTAACAGATGATAAGAGACACTGAACAAACACACATGTAATACTGACTAATAAAAACAGATAACTCTTGTTCCTCTTCTAATGTTTTCTGATCATTCTCCTGCCTTTAATCTGGACTTTAGAGTTGATTTATAGAGATATTTTTATGTTTCACTGGTTATTTGAGGCCTGAAGCAACACAAACAAAAATAATATGAGAAATCTATTTTTTTTAAAATGCTCCTGATCCGTCTACTAAGCAGTTTGTTGACATCTTTATGACATCATCAAATGACAAATTTTATAATTTCTTACATGAAACTTTCTATTACATACAAAGTTCATTTTTGCTTTTTTTAAATGTCAAGTTATGTGGAGCTTTATGAATATTTTTAACAGAAATTCTGGAACAGGAATTCAATTCTCATAAATTCCTGCATGGATAAAATGCAACCAAGTTGCTCTGCTGTGGGTGGCAACAGTAAGTTCTGCTCTGCATAGGCAGACAGCATAATTATCTGATGTAGAAATATTACAGCTTGAAAAATTCACAACAAATCTTCTGCATTATCAACTAAAAACATTTGGGTTATTTCACTGGTAGATATTTTCTCTTAGAGGAACCAGGATAAAATTAGGCCTCTCTATGATTCTCCATGTTAACAGTCTACTTCAAAATAACCTGCATTGTGTCTTTAAAGAAACTTTTCAACATTTAAAGTATCAGCTGACCTGTCAGCACAGAATCGATCCTTTGAAAATATTTCACAAAATAACTCATTTTAGATTTTTTTTAATCTGAAAGAGTTTAACAGAAAAAAAAATTATGGACACAAAGAGTTTTTACTTGTCAGCTACTCTATGTTCTCCTTAAGGATTAATCCTAATACGTAATGGAGCAAATAAGATTGAGGTGTCCAGTAGTCCACTGTGAAAAACATGTCAAAACTGACATTAGGATCATAGTAATACTGATAACTGGGGGGGAAAATATGGATTTTATGTTATAAACACTATTTAGAAAAAAACACAAACTTTCCTGCTATTGCTGAACCCAAAAAAGAAACTGTCACTCATGTCTGAATGAACATTATTACTAATTTTATCATTTCTGGCACCTTCTATGTACAGTCTGAGCTACTTCCAAATGTTCCCGTCCTTATATATAAAATATGGAGCATCACAGGGAATTGACATATTTAATGTTCTACCTGAGTATTAAGATGTACACCAGAAATACTGTAAACCTTCAAGATCACTTTTAGAAGACTGTCAAAAGGAAATAAATAACAAGTAAAAAGATCTAAACTAGGCAAATGTTTGAATTGAAGAGCAAAATAAATGATATTCTTTGTACGGTTGTCTGAACAAAATATTATATTAGACGTTTATCTTAAGACAAATTCAGGAGAAGCCTAGAAACATGAGCAGATGTTTCACAGAGTCACGTCCTGAAAGGCTTCTCCTCACCCAGGACTCGGTCCAAAGCTGTTTGTCTTTTCACAGGTGAAGGAAAACTCCAAAATTCCTGCATCTTCCCAGTCAGTAGACAGTTTGAGGCACTGCGGAGGCATCGTGTTACGGTACAAACTTCTCTGGTGTCTTTTATCCTCCAACTCCAGTGTTGCACATAGATCCTTCAGGTTCTGCACTGAGGATCCAGAGGAACCAAAAGGTTTGCTGTCTGTGGTCCAGTCAGTGCTGTGAGGCTCCTGGACGGTGATCAGAGGTTAGGAGAGGATTGCAGGAACCCATCGTCTCCCACACAGGTTGTCCATGCTGGCCGAGCGTTTCCTGGCTGCTCTCCGGATGTCTTTGTATTTGTCGTCACAAAGTCTGGAAATGGCCTTTGGAAAGAGGGGAACATTATTTTTGATACAGCAGGATAAACATTTCATCATAGTAAAGTTTCTGTTAAGCCACTGAGGTTATTTTGTAGAAATGTAACTAAGAATCTATGTTTTTTCTTGTCTTGATGATTTGCTACGGCTGAGGATTAGGGCCAGTGAATTAAAAAAAGTCAGAATTCATATTTTTTTTGTCTAATTTGCTGCAACTAATAAGATACCTAAAATTTCACATACAAAAAAAAATTGCTATTGAGATTTTATGAAATTTTGTCCCATTTTGAAACTCCAAAGCTCCTGAAAACCAAAGGTACAGATATGCAGTAAAAGCAAACATGTAACCAGTTCACAGTAGCTCAGAGGTTTATTTGCACATTTCTCCTTTGTGTCCCACCAGATTCACCTGGCGTCTTATTCTGTAAGACGCCATGTCATTCATACCCATTATTCAACAACAATTCAAAATTTTTGTGATATTATAAAAATAACAAGTTATACTGACTAAATTTCTTCAAATAAAACATTGTCAAAGCAGCTTCTGCAAAAATAACAAAAGATTGGTTGACTAAGGATTTTAGCACATCGATCTCCAATAAAAGTGTAACTTGGATAATTATTGATTAAATAAGGAAAAATTAGCTGCTGCTGGAATGTATTACCACATTGCATAGAGGACTGAATCCTCCCTCTTATCTTTGTTTAATTTAATTCTGCTCTTTCTGTTTCCTGATAATAAACATCAGAATAAGAAAAAAAGCTTCTTCTTTCTACAACAGACTTCAATGAAAACAATATATTTTACTAAGTGACAAGTAAAATAGTCTCTACCTTATAATCCTCACATGCCACCTTTAGGTTAAATACTGCAACAATGTTCGTAAAAAGAATTATACATTTTTGTTCTTTGATTCCACCAGATTTAAGAAATACCCCAAACGGCGTCTTAAAACAACTACTGTAAAGGAAACAGTCTGATGAAAACCCATCGCTTCCTTCTGCATAAAAACATTCCCACCTCTAACTTCTGGGCCTTTTCCCTGCTGAGCGGCTCCAGCGGGAAGCTCAGGTTGTTGGACTCTGACAGCGATCGCAGGTCGAAGTAGTACTTGGCGTAGACGCTGGACGGAACGTTGATGTTGAACTGCAGCAGCTCCAGGAACTGGCGCTCCAGCTCATTCCTGGTTCAAAATAAGAAACATAAAACATTTGATCTTATTCCTAAATGACTAAATGTAGAATATTTTGGGGGTGGGAAAAACAGATCTGGACGATTCTCCAGCCATGTTTAATAAAGTTTGTCTCTTTATTACATAAATTGTTCACATTTAAAGTTCCAATGAATACTTGTTTAATTTTACATGGTGTGATTTTCAACTGTGGTGAATTTTGCACATTTACAGAAAAGCTGAGATTCTTCAAGGTAACATCAAATACTGCACTGCAAATAAATCCAATATATGTTTTTTTTAATTAGCTTAATTTAATTTACACCCATCTATCTAACTTATCCAGTCTGCACCTGCAACATCTTCCAAAACTGAAAGCTTGAAACCTGTCACTATTTCCTGATCATGCTAAACTGTTCCTGTTCCTAAATTCTGTTTTCTTCGCTATCAAAGCCTCACAATGCTCTGTGCAGCTTGCACTCGACTCTGTTCCGTTTAAATCAAACCGAAGCAGGCAGACAGACAGAGCCGACCCACATGTCTTCCACGGTTATGTCCTTGAGGATCTGACAGTAGTCGACGTTCCAGACAGCCTGGTCATCCCAGACCTTTGAAGCGAGCAGAATGGCGCCCAGAACAATCCTCTTCCAGTTTCCAGGACAGATGTCAATCTCTGCGTAAGTCAGCAGTCGCTCCAGGTAGACCTGCACAACCAAATCAGTGCAAACAGGAACATTATTTTACTCATCCGATTTTATGCCTAGATAGCTTTGCAAGTATTCATTCACTCTGTGCTGAATTCCTCCTTCCACTCCTGAGAACAGTTGCAAAAAAGGTTAATGCACCTTTACTGCAAAGACCGGTGGAAGTCATTTTGATCAGAAATCTCACCAGTGTGACGATGGCACATTCAGCAGTGAGCTGAGCGGCGCTGAACAGGGTTCTGACGAAGCGGTAGATCTGCTTCTGCTCCGGCTCATGCTGGTTATAGTCCAGCGGAACCTCAGATTTCTGGAAGAGAGGAAACAAAAGACGGACAGGAATGAGAAAAGGAAGTTATTAGTCACTGTAAAGATTTTACACTTCAGGATATAGTTTGATCAAATATGAGAGCTGGCACCAAAATCCATAAGGACTTAAATAATGATTGAAGAGTTTACCTCCAGATTAAATAAACTCTTTAATAATCCTATAAATAAACTTAGTAACAAAACATTCCTCACATTTTACCTTAAAAAATCATTTTAAGGTAAAACATGCATGAATGTTAAAGAACTAAATTTTTCCTGTTTTAAAACTAATACAAAATTCTGTGAAATCCCCTTTTGTTGCAATTATGCTTGCAAATCTTTGAGATGTCTTATTAACTATTCATATATAGATATAGAAGACTTTCCCATTTTGTTTTGCAATATAATATTACCTGCTTGTGCTAAATTTTACGTCAGAGTAAAGGACTGTGAATACAAATGTGTCACACTTTTTCAATCGTTATTTGTAACAATTATATATTTTGATTGTTTTTCCTGTCACTTCTATCACATAAAATCTCAAATAAATAAATTTCTAACATTATGCCTATAATGTTAGAAAACATAAAAAAGTTCAAGTGATATGAACTTTTTTCGTATCACAACATTGTCACGAAAATAAAATCACAATCTAACATAGCATGCAAAACATGCAAAAGAATAAAATCAGATAACTCACTGAGAGAGGATGAAGCTTTTCATCAAAGATATCCAACAGCATGCCTCCACTTGTGTCTCTGCAATTGTACAAAAAATATTTATCTTGACGTTTTGGACTTCAACTCATGTTCAGCTTAAGATATGTCAAGCAACAACAGAAAGTCCCAAACAATGAAGCACTACAGATTCAGTGCAGTTTCAGAAATTTCAAGAGACAAAAAGAACAAAAATCCTTAATTGAAAATGTTACATCAAGATGACAGATGATGCCTGTCAGGGCTTCTCACCTGTTTTTTATATGGTAGTAAATGGCTAAAGCGACGCTATGAAAGCAAAAGAAAAGAGAAAAGTGAGCAATTAGCTAGAAAACAAGAAATATTTTTGCTATGAATGCAGAGTTTTCATGTTCCAACCATTTGACGGTGTATTTGAGGTTAGGCTGGCTGACCGTGTTGTCGTCCAGGAAGATGGTTGAGCAGGAGCTGCATTTTCTCCTCAGACTGCCATGCTACAAACACACACACACACACACACACACACACACACACACACACACACACACACACACACACACACACACACACACACACAGAGAGAGACTGGATTACAGTGGGCGTTATTTTGTCTGACCCACATGAAGCATGACAGGTTCTGGGACTGCAGTGATGTGGAAAGTCATATTTAACAGGAAGAACTGCATTAAAATGATCGACAACTTTATTATGTTTTCACTCTGCACTCACATTATTGATGAAGAGGCTCTTTTGTTTTTCTCGCACTGTAAAAATGAAAAATGGACAAAAATGAAAAACAGAAAAATCATTTATGATTATAACTGTAAGCTGCAGTAAGTGACATGCAAAAGCTGAAAGCTATCAACCTGCACAACATGCTTAGAACAGGAAGCCAAACCAAAAAAGGAATCAACCCTGTTAACTGCAAATCACAGAAATGTAGCTCAAAGTGTGAGAAGCTGCAAATGAACACCAGCAGCGCACCGAGGGGGTCTGGCCACTAGAGGGAGATGAAACCACAGCACTCACCATTCCTGTAAATCACATCTGAAAAACAGAAAAACCAACAAACTTAAACTTTCTGCACCTTAGACAACAACTCTTGAAAGTATGTTGCCAACAGATTTATAATCAATAAGCAATTTTATTTAAGCAGCAGTAGAAATAACAACTGCTAACAAAAGCGGTTGCTTATAAATAAAAGCAACCGTATTATGTTAATAATTTTGGTGTAAACATAATACCACTGAAATCATATTTTTACTCATGAAAAGCTTACACTGGTACACTGATATTTCTGCAATACTAAAAAAACATTTTTACACGTTGAGGTTGTCAGAAATAAACTGTTATTTTCTCTTTTTTGACTCTTCATTAACTTCCAAAACCAGAGAAAAATCCTGTGATTGTTTACATTTATAATAAATTAATTAAAATCTTCAGGAAAAATGTTAAAAAATGTAATAACTATGAAAATCTATTAAACATACATGTAGAAACATTTTTTATTGTGAATAATGATTGCATACTTTTGTACATTCAGATATTTAATCAAGAGAAAGTTTTTATAGCATGTTTTTGTTTAGGAGTGCCCTCTAGTGGAAGAAATTGTCACTTATTTCTAGACATGTTTTGAAAGAAAAAACTGAAAACAGCTTGGAAAACTACATGAGATGAATAATTTCCTGGAAGCTGATTTTCAAATAGCCATTAAGTGATCAATACCAGTTGTTTACGACTCCTGAAGATCCACAACATGTTGATGAATGTCATAGATTCTACCAGACAATTTTCACACTGATTTTCCTGAATCTTCACGCAGCCTGAGAAAAATATGTTTAAGGAAAACAGGCTCCTCACCGTCATTATGAGATTTGCTCAGGAATATAGTGCTGGCCCGAGGATGGTCTGACGGGTTGTACTCCATGTTCAACTCTGCAATCACACAAAATAAACAGAGAAATAATCAATCTGAGAAAAGTTAAAGACAATCATAAACATGCATAAATATCTAAAGCTCTTCAAAATCAGATATGGCATAAAACTTCTCCATTGTGGAGACGCAAATGAATCCCACTTTTGGTGACACTTCCACCGTCTTTTGAACCATTTCTTATGTTTAAAGTTTGAGATCCTTTGATTATAGCCATCATCTGTGTTTCCCTGTGTGCTGGTGTCTTATCTTATGTTTTGTGTCTTTGTGCACAAAAACATTCAAGCTTGATTTATTTCCAAATAGAATCTATCTGGATTTAATCAGAGCCTAAAGCCGAGAGCCACAGATGTGTTTTATGTGAGAATCTATTAAAACAGAGGGAAAACTGTTTACCAAAACTACAATACAGCTTCTGTTCAACAATATTAACTTTTATATATCTGCTACACCAGTAACTTGCAGATGGAGGATGTCTGAATATTGATATGATGTTTAATCTCATAAATATAGATAGTCTTCTTTTATAATTCTCTAGTTTAAGTGGAGGTTTAATTGCTGTTCTTGTTCTTTAACTGTTGGTTATTTACAGGGATCATGTTTGTTACTTTATGATGGAAAAGAGCTGCAGTTTGACCTTTTCCAGCCGAGTTGGTGAAAAACTCTCTCCCACACACACACACACACACACACACACACACACACACACACACACACAGACACACACACACACACAAACACAGACACACACACACACACACACACACACACACACACACTCATACAAACACACTGTCTATCTCTGTGGAAACATTTCTGACAGTCCCATGAATGTGTCAAAAATGTGATGCTGCCTGTTCCACTCAGCCAACAAACAACAAAAACACTGTAACTGGACGTTCAAACTGTTACTTTATCAATCCATCAATCAATCAATTAATCAAATTTTATTTGTGTAGCACATTTCAGCAGCAAGGCATTTCAAGGTGCTTTACATAATTAAAGAAAACATAAAAACAGCCTGTGACATTGAATAAACAGTAAGAAAGGTTTTGAAATTTTTTTTAAAAGGATAAAACATAGTTTTGTTACAGAATTTAAGCGCCTGTCGTTGCCGGACTCCGCCGTCCGTTTAACACGTTACGGACGATGGACGAAGCACCAGGCTTCGTCCATCCGGTCGCCTACATTGACTTTTGTGCACTATTTTTACCTGTTATTGTCTAGAATTTACAGGGTTTTTCTGTGCGCGCAGTGACCCTCAGTCACTTTTACATCATTAGACAGATGAATAAAAAGAAATTAATAAATATATAAAAATATTAAAAAACATCAAAGACATCAAAACCTACATTCTGATCCTAATTTAGCCATAAGCAACTCTAAGCAGGTGGGTTTTAAGTTTAGATTTAAAGACACTCAGTGTTTCAGCTGTTTTAGTTTTCTGGAAGTTTGTGGTGCGTAGAAACTGAAAGCTGCTTCTCCTCGTTTGGTTCTGGTTCTGGGGTTGCAGAGCAGAACCAGAACCAGAAGATTTGAGGGGTCTAGACGGTTGGTACAGCAATAACAGATCTTTAATGTATTGTGGTGCTAAACCGTTCAGTGATTTATAAAGTCTATCCTCTGAGGGAGCCAGTGGAGGGACTTTAAAACTGGTGTTATGTCTCTATCTTCCTGGTTTTAGTCAGAACATGAGCAGCAGCTTCTGGATCAGCTGCAGATGTTTGATTGATTTGTTAGTCAGACCTGTGAAGACGCTGTTGCAGTAATCAATGCGGCTAAAGATAAACGTGTGGATGAGTTTCTCTAGGTCAGTGCCTGGTCCTCAAGGCACACTGTCCTACATATTTTAGAGGTTTTCCTGCTTTAATGTGCCTGATTCATCTGATTGCAGTTCAACAAATTCCTGTTAATCAGTAATTGATTGAAATCAGCTGGGCTGAAGGAAGGAAATACCTTAAACATGCAGGGCAGTGAGCCTTGAGGACCAGGGTTGGGAAACACCAGTCTAGGTCGTGCTGAGACATTAGTCCTCTAAGCCTAGAGATGTTCTTCAGGTGATAGAAGGCCGACTTTGTGACTGTCTCAATGTGGCTCTGAAGGTTCAGGTCAGAGTCCATCACTACTCCCAGGTTTCGGGCTGATTGCTGGTTTTTAGCTGTAATAACTGAAATTGATATTTCCTTTTGAGTTTTCTATAGCGTGCTTCATGTTTTCATATCGGTTCTGTTAAAGTAGTGAATTATTTTAAAGGTCCAGCAGTCATCAGGCTGCTGTGTGGTTTATAAAATTAAACCCAACAACAAAGCTAATCATAGTTAATTTCTGATTTGAAAAAGGTTTTGTGGTTGTTTTTGTATTAGCCCAGGTTGGTTTAAATAGCTTCTTTCTCTTGACAAATGAAATCATCATCATTTTCAAACTACTTTTATTTCCTCAGGTTATTTTGTGGCTCTGTAGTCCAGAAAACATGTCAGAATCCACCAGGGAGCCTCAGAGTTTACAGCATCTCATGTCACTGCTGATACACGATACTCATCACCTCAAGTAAACTCTGACGAAGAACAGCGCTTCACCGTGGCGAACTGAAACCCGTCACCAGGAGAACCTGCCTCTCTGCCTTCCTGCTCCTGAATAATGAACGAACAACAAGTCCTCCCTGCTCTGCAGAGATCAGCTACAGTTCCTTGGTGCTGCAGCGTTTCCAATGTTCCTTTAAAACCGTCTTATGAAATCAAAATGTTTCTAAGCTGTGAAATTGTAATGTTCTTGATGAGTATGATAATCTGCTGGGATAATCTGAAGCACATTCTCAAATGCTGCTATCAGTTACCATAAGCTTCTGTAAAAACAAATTAATCCCATTTATTTCTCAGGGTTTTTTTTCTTTCTTTGGTCCTGAAAAAGACAAATAGCCTTCAGGGTTTAAAAGATTTTCTTATCCTAGTCAAGGAACAAAGAAGGAAAATCCTTTGTTTTCTTCAAGGTGCTTAAGAGAACAAAGACCTGAGAGTGCAGAGAAAAAAAATCTCATTTACCAAAACGAGATTAAAGGTGTAGCCTCACCTCATCAGCTCCATGTTTCCAGTTTTCTCCACCTATTAAAAACTTGATTATTGGTTGAATATTTTGTTCTTGCTTCTTCCTTCAAGATTTTCACAGAATTTGTGCTTTCTAATGAAATGTGCTTTATGCAGTTAATGTTTCTACACTATTAATATGTTTTTATTAATTACAAAGCAACTGCAGTAACGTTTTTATGACTGTATTTTAATTTACGGTGACTATATTCACCATAATACAACCTCAACGCAGTCCATTAATATGATTTAATTCATGGAAGTAGTACTCCATTTTTAGTTAATAAATAATAAATTTATATCTTATAAATTATTTTTAAAAACAAAAAAAGCAATAAGGCAAACCTATTTTTTGTCTATCATGACTATTATAAGAAACATTTCAAATACACCTTTTAGTTGTTCTATCCTTTGACATTTTTTCTGAAATCTTACTGTAAGCTTACAGGTGATAAATAAAAATACCCAGATTACAGTTTGAATAGTGATTTTATTATTATTATTTTATGAAGTTATTTACAGAATGTCTGTGGGATCTGCAGAGTCCATTGCTGTGAATGTGATCTCTGCATTATTGTTGAAACATAGTCCTGCATGCTGATCTTTAATGGTTTCCTTTCGCAGGAGAAACTGGATCGATTTGAATGGTACTAATCCTAAATGTACAGAAACTAATACAGCTGGGGTCATTTATTCAGTAGCAACCATTCAGGCATAAAAAAACAGTTTCGTATTTGGACCTTTGGTACCAGAATCTTCTCATAATGACGCAACTTGAAACAAATCTAGAACAAACAAAAAAACCACAGAGCTTGAACTATTAGCTTAACTGTTGGAAATCTTTTATGACAAAATCATCACCAATGGTTCAATCAGACAATGTTAAATGCACATGACCTCCACATGACCCCAACGCCTGGAGGGGTGAGGAGGGCAGCCTGTCAAGGCACTGATAACATGCACACCAAAATGCTTCCATTAATGTAGCCTAATATAACACCAAGCAAACATTATAGACCTTTCTAAAAAGATACATATGGGTGAATTGTTTCTACGACAAGAACTGATACAAACGTCCACTGTTTTAAAATTATTTTCCCTCATCTTAATTTATTAATATATTAAAACCAAATTAAATGTTAAGGTTCTATCTCAGTCTGTGATGATGAATAAACTCATTTACTTGAAATTAATTAATTATATTGATCTGAAAGAAGATTTAGTATAATGCTTGTTAGAAGACGTCAGATCAGATGCTTCAGGATTAAAGTCCTCTTTATTTTTAACAACATGCCAGGTTTCACATGTAAAAACTATTCGTTGTTCATCAATATCACATTTTGTTTCATGTTTCCCCCTTTAGAGGAGAAATGTGTTCAAAATTTAAAAACAAAATCTTAATAAAGGGTTTAATGCCTCTGACTCAAATATTTATCAAAAAGAAATGAAGAAAATTATAAGAATGCTTGTCAACAAAAGAGTTGATTAGAACTGATAAAATTATATCTCAGCTCTTAGATTAGTCCTGACAAAATATTAAATTAATCTTTTTTTAAAAAATGATTTCATATTCTCTATTAATTTCCTAGTATTTGCTATCTGTCATATAAACATGAAAATAAGATCTGATGCTTTATACCATACTGAGTTCTGCACTGACATAATATCATGACAGTGTAAAAATAAAAAAATATTAATTATCTTGATATCAAATTAACATTGCTCTTTAAGTCAAACAAGAATGTTAATATATAAAAATATATTTAAAAACAGGTTTTCTGACAAAGGAATCAATTTCACATTGCAGGCATAAAACTTGAGACGTTTTCTGAGTTTTTTGTCATGTAGGTTTTGCAGCCTTGCACACATTTCACTCAGAAGTGAGGGAAAAAATATCTGTGGATTGTGAAGGTTGCAATATCTGGCGCATCAAAAACCTCCAGCTAATAGCTGAGCAACATTCCCGACCAGTGGTGGGAAGTAACGAAGTACAAGTACTTCGTTACTGTACTTAAGTACAATTTTCGTGTATCTGTACTTTACTT
>CAEGAF010131284.1:0-39901 GCA_903067075.1 Micropoecilia bifurca
CATGTTGGTGGGATTGAGGAGGTCTTCGAAGTATTCCGCCCACCGACCCACAACGTCCCGAGTCGAGGTCAGCAGCACATCATCCCCACTTTAGACAGTGTTGGTGCTGCACTGCTTCCCCCTCCTGAGACGCCGGATGGTGGACCAGAATCGCCTCGAAGCCGTACGGAAGTCTTTCTCCATGGCCTCTCCAAACTCCTCCCACGCCCGAGTTTTTGCCTCAGCGACCACCCGAGGACAAAGAAACAGAAGAACGTACCTTTTCGGTGTCTATGCCCCGTGACATGGACCAGGTAGAGGCGATATAGTCCATAACTCTTTCACTCAAGCCTTTGGGGACCTGATAAAGTTTAAGGAAGTCCCGGACACTGTTGAGCATCTCATGGTAGCGATTAGTGTTGGCATACATCTGCTGGAAGATGGTTGTCACGTTACCAAAGATGGTGGCGTAAAGAAGGGCTGTAGAAACAGAGAATATTTACATGACAGTATTTATTGGAAAATATTGTTCTACTCTTTTATTTTAAGTTTGTTTTGGTAATATGTTTTAATGAACATATAAGTTTATGAATGGTACAATTTATTGACAATTTTTATTTTAAACTGTGATACTTGCTCATTTATTTGTTAAAAGAAATTCAGTACGTCTTTAACACGGTTCAGGGTTTCCCGCAGAAAACTTGCTAAGCCCGGTGGTCGGGGCGTCGAGGCGGTCCACCGGCGGTCCACCGTGTTTTTGTATTAAAAGATGTTAAGTTGACAGGAAATGTAAAAGTATTACTGTGTAATTATATGATACGGGAAAAGATCTCCAGTGAAATGCTATTTAAACCCACATCTAGTCTAAATACAACAAATTTGCATGTCTGTTTAATCCAAATTAAGTCAGTGGCTCCATCAGGCCACTCAGGGCTTCAGAGGTCCCATAAACACTAATATTTTAAAACAGACCACAGATGTAACATTTAATTCAATTGTTTAGGCATACATAAATTAAATTATTTTAAATTAACATTTAAATACAAAATTTTAAGGAGCTAGCAAGTTTACTTTGTAAAACTTCAAAGAACAGTATTTATAGTTAGATTGTTTTGTTACCATAGCAACAATCTGATGCTGTGAGTTTAATCTTTGAATTTACAAATACAACTTAGTAAACTGTGATTATAACCTATTGCTCTTTAGGCTGGCCAATTAAACTACGCCCTTCTCCCAGATTTCACTAACTCAAACACAGAAGTTGTTAGAGTTGCTGATGTTTTTAGGAACACAAGGGGCCCCTAAATCAAATTCTGCTCCAGGCCTCATGCAGCCTTGGACCGGCCCTGCATGATGACGTAATCCGCTGCACTGCGCATCAAACGGGAGATTTAATTCAGTGCTGCTAATGTGGCTTCAGTAGCTCTTTCATTTCATGTCTGTTGAGTTTTTAATAAGCGTCACAGAGACTATTCTGGTTGGTCGAGTTTATGCTACTCGACCGTGCCTGACAGTCACGAGTTTCTCAGATCTCCGTGCGGCCACGCGCATTAAGTCTAAGTAGACAACGCATTTGATGTGGTTTTAATGCATTGTGTAACCGGAAAAATAATACTAAAAATAATAATAAAATAATATAAAATCAGCGTGATGAATGACTCAGAGGAGCTCAGCCCAGCTCCTCACTGGGGTGAACCTACATGATCAGGTTAGCGCTGCTCGTTATCCACAAACTCTCCGGCCAAACCGGGACCACAAACATAAACTTTACAGGGAAGACAGACACAGAGCCACATGCTGAGCAGCGTGTTAAGATTTAAACGCTGCATATAATTGTTCATTCACAAAGATAAATCATTCTCACCACTCCATAACGCGACCTCTGAATTCGCTACAAGTTATTCCTGCGGTTTACATGAAGCTGACCCGGCGGGTTTAGAACTCTTACCTAGAGTTCACCAAAAGATCATAATTCCTCACAGTAGTTTTATGTAAACAGGTCAGCCTGTCGTACAGATCAGCCTGTGTCCAGTTTGACTGAAAGGAGCCACGCGCGAAAACCTTTCCCGATCAATAAATTCAGTGCAGATGAAAAGGTTTTTATGCTTCTTCAAGTTCGAGACCTTTTGCATTAAGCTTCTTCTGGGGAAACTTTGGCAACAGCAGCAGCATCAAACTGTCTTGGAGGGTTTCTTTATGTATTCTTAAGCAGAAACATTCGGTCCCGGATAGGCTGGATGAGGAGCATCAGTGCGTTACTATTTTTAGAATCCTCCAGTGATGCTGACTTTGACTTCAGACTGAAGATTTTCCTCGTGACCCCACTTGGGTTTTATTTTAGCTATACTTCAAGTTATTGACTTGTCAAAAGCCAAACTTTCCTTCAGTGCAGGAGATTTTTAGTCAAAATTAGCCATCCACGTTTGACTATGTGCTGACATGTTTAGCTGCTCACGTCATTTACAAAACATGTAAAACAGCCCCCTGAGGAAGAGTTTGATATCTTCACTTGTAAAGCCCATTCACATTCAGTGCAACATATTGGCTTTCAAGCCTGAAGCTTCAAAGAAACCTCACATCATCTTTATTTTAAAATTTCCTTGCTTAACCAAGTAAAAAGAGATTAGCTTCTCATTTTTTACATATTTTTCTTGTTTACTTTCAAGGCTGAAAATGAAACGTTTTAATAAAGCCTCAGCTATGAAGAGATTAAAATCCTAATCAGAGTATCTTGTAATCTGTTCCATTAAACCTGAAGATTTTCTGTTTCTTGGTCTGTGAATAATTCAAGATCCTTTTGGCAAATTCCTATTAATGAGGAATGGCCTCAGTCTGGCCACTCGTCCATGAACGTTTCATTGTTCTGTGCTGATGGCTACAGCTCGGTGCCTTGCAAAAAGTATTCACTCCTCTTGAGCCTTTTCACATTTTGAATCACAAACTTAAAAGTGTTTTATTGGGATTTTATGTGACAGACGCAAGACTGCATTATTATGTGAAGTGGAAATAAAACGATGCACGGTTTTCAAAATTCTTTGGCAAAAATCTGGAAAATGCAGCTTGCATTTTGAAGAACCACCTCTCTCTCTGGTTACACCTGAAAGTGTTTATAGAATCCACTTTTTAGCCCATTATATATAAAATAGCTTAGACTCAGTCAGATTGGATGGAAAACAACTGTAATCATCAGTTTTCATACTACTGATTCTATGTAAGATTTACATCTGTCTTTACGCTTAGAGGCCATTACTGTGCTGAAATGTATGGGTCCTTTCACACCAGCCCCGTTTAGTTTGTTTTAATTGAACTCTAGTTTGCTCGAGTAGAAAGACTGATTTGTTGGAGGAAGAGTGAATGTTCAATCGGATCAAAAAAGCAAACTCTGGTCCTCCTAAGAACAGAAGATCATGACTTTGATGCGGTAGGAAGGCATATGTGAATGCTAAGTGGACTGAAGCCTGTTCCAAAAACAGGAAGCAAACCTGGGTAAATGCAACCAAAACAAACCGTGTGTGTAGCACTAGCGGGGAAAAATGGCTCGTGGCTTTTTACCAAAGACAAAAGAGGAATCCTACAATCTGACGTCACTTCATTTTTGTTTACATTTTGCAAAGGACGTTGCGCTCACGTCTTCTTTGGAGGTTTCCATGTTGTTTCCTCCAGTGGTTCTTGGTACAGCATGCACCTCCTGCTTCTCCAGTTCATGCTTTCCTGACAGAATGTTTCAGCTTAGACTGACAGGCATTCCTTAGTAGGTTTGCAGTTCCATTGGATGGACTGACCAAAGTTCTGAGATGTACAAATGTTACATTATTATTTAGCTAACCTTCACTCTGACTTGTCTGCTGTGTTCCTTGCTTTTCTTTATGCTAGTTATTTACAAATGCTCTCCAACAAAGGTTTGAGGTCTTCACATAGCAGCTGGATTTGTACTAGGAATTAACTACACTCAATTGGGTTATTTACTGAATAGGGTAATTATTTACTCTGGAATTTACTAAGAGTTACTCAGAGGGAAGAGACTTGCTCCCCCTCACATTTATGCACTATTCTGTGTTCATCTAACGCGTAAAATCCTATTAAAATCCAGTGAAGTTTGTAGTTGTAGCATGTCAAAATATGAAAAGGTTTATAGAGGCATGAACACCTCATATTTATGTGCCTTATCAGGACCAAATATGCCTCCAGACCAAATGTTATTTTATGCTGTGAACGCTTAAATTAATCTGTTGGGAAATTACTGAGCATTAATCATAACTGGGCCCAAATATAATCAAAGACCTCTTGCCAAAGGGGAAAACCTACTGTTTCAGCTTCAGTTCGAGATGCTGTAAGCTGCTTTCAGGACGCTGCGTACCACATCACAAGCCGATGCAAGAATCAAACTCGATTCTTCTATCATCAAGGAAGGCGAAAGGAAAGAGTCAAGCAGCGGATCAGAGGTGGCAACAGCTGGCGCATGTGGATCAAAGCTATCAGATGTCTGCTCTGTGTGAGCAGTGCTCTCTTGGCAATGCAGCCCTAATTAGCCCTGCTTGAAGGGACGGAGAGGGAAACATGCCAGCCAAACATTTCAATTATCATACGATGACGATGACAGTAACCTACGCACGCACCAATGCACGTTTGTTTATTTCGCTCTCAATCAAAGAGGTGAAAAAAGCTGCATAGGGGAATAATACTAATTAAAAACAGCTCATGACTCCTTTAATGGGGGGATCCATCACAATCTCTCAGCTGTAGAGACATGTTATCACAGGTTTTCAGACCTACAACAGTTCTTTGCAGCTTTAACTCCATTTAGCGAGACTTCGGGGATGACTGCTCGTCTTTTGGAGAGCAGGAAATGTTGTTACAAAAGAAACTTGATCTCTCGCTGCACACGGAGGAGCTTCATCTAGCTGGCAACATCCTCCTGTATTTCCTGCCGCACACAACTTCCCTGAATGCCATCAAACAGCTGGCTCATTTGAAGGTAGTTAAAGCATAGTTGATAGAAACTCCAGCCCTGGGGGCCACCAGTTGCTATGGAAACAGGACAAATGTACAGTACACAGTACAACACCCACCCTGCCCCCCTTCAACCCCCACTTACTGTTTCCCATGCCACCCTACAATCCCTCCCCACGCTGTGATCCTCTGCTGCCAGCGCTGATCCGATGCCGCTGGTAAAAATAGCAAGAATCAGCGCATCCATATTTCATGGAGAACAGCTACGGAGTAGACTAGATTGCATCTACAACAGAATCCTCTCGAGGCGGTCTGGTTTTGAGAGATTTAAGGTGATTTGTCTCTCACAATAAAAATTTGAGACAAAAATGGGTCTGAAAATGAGTTTTTTTTGTGCCGGGTCCCCCCCTTCCTCCAAGGAGAGCGTTCATAAACCCTAACAGGCAAATCGGAGTGAAGGTAGAAGGAGGGGAATGAAGGGTGGAGGGTGTACAGTCTCAACGCTGCATGTGTGTGCAGACTGTAGCTGACAAAAGTACAGCGGAAGTGAGAGGTGATTGCGGTGGGATCGGAGGGAGAGCAGTGCTAAATTGATCTGGTGGCATCAGTTATTGCTGCGAGGTAGCTCTCTGTGTGCAGTAATGGCACCGTGCTGTACGCGGCTTTATGAGAAACAAAAGCAGAGATCCTCATTAATAACGGTGGAAAGAAAGAACATTTCCAGCCCCTGTTATCAGATATTAACTTAGAGTCCAGCAATTGCAGTATAACAAGAACTCTGAACACTGGGTGAGGGAAAAAAGCAAACATACTTGGTGCTTCGTAAAGTTACTCACACCCTTTGAACATTTTCACAATTTGCTGTAGTCGTTTCAACTAGAAGTGTCCCAATAAAACTTTTAATTTTCGAAGCAATACAAATATTATCAATATGAGTATTGGACCAATACTTATACTGGTCCAATACATTATCAGCAGAAATTTTATTACTTACTTTGTAGAGTGAATTGTTAGAAAAGGCTTGATCAAGTCACATAACTCAAACAGACAACAATAGTCAACAACAATATGTAGGACAAGAACCGACTCATTTATCATTAATCAGTGGGTTTGTGTGCTGGATAGAAATGCTGGGGCTGATACGGTTCGATACTTGTATGTTGGCCGATCCGATTTCCAATGATGGGTGGTGGTGAGAGAGACGCAGGCTAGTCCAGGACGTCATAAGGAAGTAAGTTTAATGATGAATAATCCACAAATGAACAGAATCCAAACAGGTTGAGCAGGGAGCAATGGAGAAGACAGAGATGCACATACAATGAGGACCCGATGAAGGACAGAGACAACAGGTGGGGTTAAATACACAGGGAGGTAATCAGGAAACTGGACACAGCTGGGAACAATCAACACTGAAGACAGAGACTCACAGGGGAACAGAACTAAATAAGCACAGAAAAACCTCAAGAATAACTACATAGAAAACACAGATTGTCACAAAAACGTTTGTAGTAATCTGTTGAAGTTGCTCCAAGGTCCAAGACGTTCCCTTTTTTAACACTATTTTAACTCGTTTTCAAACAGCAGACCCAGGTAGCGACTAAAATGTCCTCATACTTCATGTTGTCGTATTGATTCAGACTGAGTGGATCTGACAACGGCGCTGATGAGGTTGCAAAATAAAGGAAGGGGTGGAATTCATCAAAGCCCTCCGTATCATGTTAAATATTTGCTACACGCTAACAGAACGTTAGCTCATATCGAGCTGCTCTGTTCGGCTTCATGTCTACAAGAAGCTGTTATGTAATTCTGCGTATGAAGTGATGAGGTTTCAAACCTGCTCAATTGTTTTATTAGTATTGACAGTGGGGTCAATGGAAGTCTTGTTTGGTAAGATATACCTCCGCTCAAAGCTACAGATGAAGAGCAACCCGACAACAAGATTAGTGCTATCCATTAGACTACTGCAGTCTGAGTGTATATTGATGTGCAGAAAAAATTCATACGCCTTGAGCTTCTCTGAAATGTTGTCACTTTAAAACTTCAAACCTTATTGAACAGGAATATAAAGTGATACATGTATCTAGTTTAAAAAACGTTTTAAAGCCAAGTCATGTATTTATATTCATCATTTGTTCTCCTCAAACAAATATTTTAGTAAGTCTTTTGTTTTTGTCCATTCTTCTTTCCAGAAGAGCTCATGCTCTGTCAGATTGGATGGAAAGCATCAGTGAACTTCAGTTTTCAAATCTGGTTACAGATTTGACGATTTTGTATTCAGGTCCGGGTTTTGACTGGACCATTATAACACCTGAAAATGCTTTGATTTAAATTATTCCACTGTATGTTATTGTCTGTTTGTTTAGGGCTACTGTACTGCTGAGAGGTTGACATCTGCACCAGGTATTCTCCCAAGATTGCCACTGCCATATTTCACTCAATCAGGATGAAGTAACCTTTGTGCAACATTTCATATTTATTGCAAAAGGCGTGTTTGGTTTGTGGAATAAAAGCAAATACAAATGAGTGCCACACTTTTCACAATATCGAATTTGCCGTTTTTCCTTTTTTTACAATTATGAGTTGCTTTGTGTTGCTCTATTACCCCATAAAGAACCCTGAAGTTTGTGGTTGCAGTGTGACAAAATGTGGCAAAAGTTTAATGGGTGTAAATACTTTTACAAGGCACTATAAACTAATGAATTTGCTCTAAAGTTTGCTATGTTAGTGTCTTATTTACCATTTCGGGCCTACCATTTTCAGGAAGGATAACAGAAAGCATGTGCTAGAAAATCTAAATATTTTAACACGTTATTACAAAGCAGACAGAGATAATGAGTGAAATGTCACTTTACTTTATGTCATTGTATTAATTCAGACTGAATGGAGCTGACAGCAGCGCTGATGAGATTGAAAGGAAAACTAAGGGGTGGAATTCATTAGAGTTTTCTCTGTATGATGTTAAATTTGTGCTGCCGTTGACATGAAAGTCGGGATTCAGTTATATATCTTCAAGAAGCTGTTACATAACTTCAGAAATAATAGCTATGGCTTCAAGTCGTTAATTTTATCGATAGAGTCAATCAAACATTTGTTGGAGGAAGAGCTTCCTGAGCTTTAACAACATGAGTAGAACAACATAACGGAGGTTTCTACGACTCAAATTTAAAGCTATTTAAGACCTTTATGAATGAAATTTAAGACCTGTATCATCACAGATATGTACAATAGAAAACTGTATTTTACATAGTAGTGCTAAGCCTTTTGCAAATATCATTGCAACAAAACTGAGCCAGTGGCGAAGATGAATGTTGTCCAGCCAACTACCGATAAATTAACACTAACCCATGATTGATAGAAAAAAGCTAGCTGGCTATGAAGGTATATTAGCAGCTAGTTAGCAGTAGCATCAACCACTTCAAGTCACAGACCACAGTGAAGATGTCTGCATGCAACTCAAACTTCTGCCTGACACAATAGCACAGCGACAAAAATAAACTGCATAGAATACTGTATATCAGATTAAATCATAAGACCTGAAATTTAAGACATTTAGATACATAAAGTTAAAACTTAAGACTTTTTAAGGATGTTTAGATATAGGTCGGTTATTCTGAGATTTTAATGGCAGGTAGTTGTCACCATAAATTGTAAGATGTTAAAACTGAACAGCATAATGGACCACACTGCTACTCATCTGTTAGCATTCTGTTTTCTAAACTTTGATGCTCCATTCATAATTTACTTCATCACACATGTCAACATTGTGGCTTTTAAAAGCATAACACATCTGCCTCGCTAGAAAGGACGCATTCCACTCACATCCGATCATCATCATGGCCACAGCGAAGATTTTCTCCCCGTCCGTCGTCGGAGCGATGTTGCCGAAGCCGATGCTGGTCAGGCTGGTCATGGTGAAGTACAGGGAGGTGATGTAGACCGAGTCTTTGTTGGGCCCGCCCTCCCACTTCCCCGAACCAGTGGTGTTGAAGCGGTAGGGCCTGCCCATCGTCTCAGCCAGGATGTAAAGCCAGCTGTCCATGCGGACAATGTTGGTTTCTTCATCAATCACCTCGTAGTCTCCAATGCTATACCTGAGGGTAAATAATGATACAGTTTTTCAATTACAGTGTTTCATAATGTTGTTTTCACGTTATAAGGTAGAGCGGCGAAGAGCTCTAGTGGATAGAGGTTACAGGAACTACTTAGGTTCAAGTAAAAATATCAATAAAGGCCAAAGAGAAAGTAAACATTTTTCATAAAGAAAAAAGTTATTTCCAACAGTGTGTCTTGCAACTCAAGTAAACACACTAAAAATTTCCAGATCATCTTGAGATCTGGAGAGAATAAAAATCCCAATGACCCAGTTTTGTGGTCAGAGTGGAGAGAGCGTAAAACTGCAACCACCCCAGAAGGCCGAGGCAATAATGAAACCTTTATTTAAACAAAAACTAAGCTGCCGTCCACACGGGACTGCTCTTATGTAAATGTGCTAAAGGTTAGATGTCCTCACTGAAACACTTGTTTGTGGAGCTCCCAAAGTAATGCCTTCTGGAAAGGTCAAAGTGCTTCTTCTGCGTCTTTATGTGCATATATGCAACCTTTCGCTAAAACATATCGAATAGCCACACTTTTAATCTAGATTTAGAATCTGTGACCCAATCACAACGAAGAAGCACAGACAAAGCGTAAAGCTAAAACAATTTAAACATCTGAGATTATTGTCTGTCTCTAATTGTCAAGTTAAACATGTGACAATGACAAAAAAAAATAAAACAAAACCAAGACAAGGATATGTTATCATAATATGCTAAAGCTAAGATATAGCAGTTTGGTAAGAATTAAGTGCTTTATGATAATGCTCTACAATTTGTAATGGATAAATGGCTGGTAAATATTTTACTTTAGATGCTTCTAATAAATTTAGCATCGACTTCTAATTTTTTTTTAAACCTTTATTTTATTTTACTAAGATGAAAGCTATTATGATAAAAAAAATTTGGAGTCTTCACCTCCAAACAGGAATGAGCAGTAATCCAACTCCACTTCAGTTCTTTGAGTGTCAAGCCCAAGTCAAGTCTCAAGTTTCTAATGACTGAAAACTACATTTTATCATTAAGTACGTGCCCTTCGTCCTGTACCGTCTGTCATTAGGCGTAATTTAATACAGGAACATTAAAGCGTTCCCTTTAAACATTTCTTCAAACAGTTTAATCTTATCTCAGGTCTCAGATCTCCATTTTTAAGTTTTTGTTGATGTAATAATGCATCTCTTCAAACTAAAAACTCTAATCTGCTTAGAGTAGGTTAGCTTACCAACATCAGTTACCATGGTAACAAACTTATTTAAGAAGTGAATCAGCTTTGTGGAGCATGAGAATCCAGAACTAAACCACTAATCCTGCTTTGTAGTAGAGACCCCTGGATCCCTGGACGTGGGTTATTCATCACACAGCACACATGTGCCAGTCACCATCCTGCATTATTATAATTCACCTCTTGATGTCCTTCATATCCTGTCAGATCATTGGAAATCTTTTATTTGCTATTCGGTTAGGCCATTAGTTTACAACATGGATGACAATTTTATTTAGTTTTACTCAACATTTTGAGTAACACTATAGATGTCACCAGTCTGGATAATCTTTTTTGAAATGAACAAGAGGACAAAAATATTCTCCTGAGATGCAAAGTAGAGCATACGAACATGTTTGTATTAAAGTACACAATCACATAAATGTGCAGTATGTAACTTTCATATAAAAAAATCATATATGTATTTGCTAAAACTATCACGTTGTGACAGTATGATATAATCTGTGAAAAGATTTCTACATATTATTTATCTCATACCATACGGTCAAGGCATAGTGACAGTTTCAACGAATATGTAAAAACTTATTTTTTTACAAAAGTTACACACTTTTATGTAATTAATAAATGTAATTAGATGTGCATTCTACTGCAGGTTTGACTTCAATTCACTAAGACTGGAAAATATTTCAAAATGTTTGATTTTTATAGAAATACTTATAGCTTACAAAAATTCTGGTTTGTTCTTTTCTCCTCTGCTTTTGCTTTGTGTGCATACTAAAGAAAAGAAAAATGTGAATCCACACTGAAAGACATTTCACACAACCCTTTTCATCCCCTGACTATCTGCAGGACTTGATTAGTCTTATCACAAAGTCTGAATAGTTTGAACTAAATAAAACTGTCTATTATATACTGTAGTTTGACAAAATTAAGCTAATTGTTTTTCATGTAAATTGACCAGGAAGAAAAAAGCTCTTTGAAAGGAAGATGAATAGTGTCAAGAAAAAAAAGAGTAATAACTTGGATACACAATTGAGAAAAAAATGTAGAAAACCACTCCGATCACAAACCAATTGACATGATAAATAACCACAAAAGAAAAATCCCCTAAAAATAGAAATACACAAGAACACAATTAACACTGCACAGATTAACCACACAGAGATGATTTAAGTTAGGATAAAAAGTACAAACAATAAAAACGATACAATAAATGCCATAGAAAAAGAGATGATAAAGAACCAAAAGAGCCAAAAGAACAAAAAAATAATGCCAAAACAGGAATCCCAAGCAAACGACAGCCATTGCAGTTTGAGACACTTTTGTAACTCTTTAGGGTTTATGTGGTTTTTATGAGAGAATTTTAGTGAGCAATTCACTGTAAGTACTGACAGAATCCAGGGTGCATTAAAAAAACAATTCATCATCAGCAGCACCTGTCTGAGTTAGCTATTTGCATATGAAAATACCAGGCTTCCTGTATAAAAGGCCCTCTTTTTTTTACTCTCCAGAATATAAATTAACAGAACTGGATGAGGCAATGTTTACACGTTTCCTTTGTGCCTGATTTCCTTTATTTAACTCTTTAGAAAATATTTTTGGGCTTTTTATGCAACAATAAAAAAAAATCTCCAGTGTTCTTATTCGGGAGCAAGAATATGCTTTTGTTTTTCCAGCCCCAGAGTAAAACTAACACTTCAGCCACCTCCATTGTTTTCTACGTAAGAGAAAATGACAGGCAGCGAGCAGGAAGCCAGCTCCTGCAGTGGCTGCTGTCATCCCGGTTGACGACGGTTAAACTTTTCTCAAGTCGCCGACGCGACTCCGCGTGTGACCATGGCAACCACTGAAACCACAGAGGAGCTATTTTTACAGATATCGCTGTCTGGTTTTGGAGCACCATCAGGTACATTTATTCAGGTCTGATTATGCTGTCTGGACCGACAGTTGATGCAAACCGTGCCGCTCGGAGCCTCTGAGTGAAACTGACAGTGAGTGAACATTCGTAACAAGTGTGTAATCGTAAAAAAAAAAAAAAAAAAGCATAAATAAAAGATTAGTGCATTATTCACAACAACAGAAAAAAAATAATGACTTCTTCTGCTTTTCTGTGTGGGAGGAACAATAAATAGACAAAGTAATAAATAATCTGCTTATCAGTATGTTTGTAGATCTTCTCATTAGCACAATAAATCAGATACAACACATAATGGCAACTTAATGCCGCCATTACACTCTATAGTGCCCCTGCTGTGTCGATGATCTGATTAGATTTTGGAGACCCATCTCCATAAATCTGCATATTAATGAGTAAAATAATAACTCTCCTCAAAGTGTAATAACTCTAGCCTTTGAGATTCTGGTTTGATGAGTGAAAGCAAGCATGTTTACAAAAAATATATAATTAATGCGCAGATCAGCTTCACCACTGACCTCTTTTATATGAAATGGCTCTGCAATCAATGCGCTGCAATATTGCGGAGCGAAAAAGCGTTATGTAATGTTTTGTTGATCTGGGACAAACATGCAGACGTACCAGATGCAGGCCAACCAGTGTGCCGCCAGTCCAAAAACACAGACGAGCAGCACCAGGACGGCCGCCCCATATTCGATGTAGTGGTCCAGTTTGCGGGCGACCCGACCCAAACGGAGGAGCCGGACTACCTTAAGAGAGCTGAACAGACTGCTGATCCCCTGGAAGAAAAGCCAAACGGAAACATGTCAGATAAGAGCATTGGGAGATTCTCAGTAGAGTTGTTTTAAATATGCAAAAGTTTTTTTTTTCTGTTATTCATGTTTTTACTCAAAAGTGTCAATAAAAAATATCTGTTTTTGTCAGGAAAATAAATGTCTCAATTATAATATATTTTGACTAAATCCTTTGCGCTTTACATTGCTTTTAAACATTCTTTTTTGCTTTGTTACTAAAACATAAACTTAAATTCAAAATACAGTTTTATAGCTAGATAAAGTCTACAGATTATTCTTTTTTTGTTGTTGTTTTTACTTACACCGTTGCACATTTGGGGCAATGTTTATATATTTTGACTTGATATTTTTTGATATTTTAAAAAAGAACAAATAAAAATCATGAAGATTTGATTGCAGAAGCATTTTCCTACAACGTGATAAAACCTTACAACTCTAAGCAGCTCTAACCAAAGGCTAAATGTCTACTCAGCTTAGCTGCAACCTGAAACGCTCGCTCACTGATTCAAAGCGACAACTGCAATCCCATCAGTCTGCTCTGCAGTGCTGTTGGTATTCTTTATGTGTGTGTCTGTGCACTATCTGGGTATTGATTTAGCTAAAGTGCTGTGGTCTGCAATGCGAGTACAACTGCTGTGTTGGCTGTCACTTGATCTGTCAGAGATGCCCATCAAACACCTAAACTTCAGCTTGTATGAAATCACTTTTCAGCCTTTAGATCAGACACTTGTAATGGCCACTACTAAACATTGACTTTTTTATCTGAAAGCCTCTTTGTAACTCGTTTGGTGGTACGCTTTGGGGTCACCGTGCTTTTGGACCAAAGCTTGTTATGCCTTAGCTTTGACTTCCTAGTCGAGGTTTTGAGAGGTTTCAATATTTTGGAATAATGTTCTGTCCTAATGGTGCAATATACTTTGTGAAGTGCAGCAGTCTCTCCTACAACAAAAGAAAAAGCTACACAACACAATGCTGCTACACCCATACTTAACTATTGATGGATGTTTCCCAAGTTTGCAAGTTTCCTTCTTGTTCCTCCAAACGCAATGATGGCTTTTATGGGCAAACACTTTAATTTTAGTTTCATAGACCAGAGGACATGTCCCCAAAAGTTATGGTCTTTGTCTCCAAGGAAACTTACAAGTTGCAATCTTGCTTTTTATGTTGCTATTGTAATAATAGATTCTGTCTCACTGAGTGGCCTTTTGGCCTAATACATGGATTTGTTTTAGTGTGGATAATTGCTCTTTCTCTTGCCAGCTTCAGTCAGCATCTTAAAAAGGCTTGTTTCCTGAACAGTATGGTAGTTAGACATTCCCACACTGAGGCTATTCTTGGATATAATTGTACGAACAGACAAAAGCGGAACCTTTAGACTTGAAGAAGTCCACAATTCTATTTTGAAAACTTGTCTGAATTGTTTTTTTTATATCACAATGATATCAGTGTGTTTGAGCTGTTTAATTGAAATGTATCCAAATTTGTGCCTCCATGTAACTCAGTTGTTGTTAATTAACCTATCAAGAGTTTTCCCTGTTTATTTAAATGGACAATACGCTAAGTGTTTGTAAATTCAGAATTTTAAGATGACACTAAACATTGTTCAAAAATGCTTCTCATTATTTATTTTGACTTTTAGCAAGTAAAAATAATTTCAATGACCTAGAGCAGGATAACATTTGTCTAATTTAAATAACGTACATGAGGGCGATTGACAGCACTAAGCCCCTCCTCCTGGCTCTGATTGGTTGTTTCTGACAGAGCAGTGCATTTCTGCAGATGGAAGTAGGACTACATGGAAGAGGAGCTTTATTTTCTCATAGGTTATCTGTCTCATACTATACTGTCATGACATAATAGCTTTAAGAAATATGTTTTTTTAAAAAACTTTATAAAAGTTATACTGCAGCTTAAATGTCAGACAGAAAAGAATGGCATGTCTCTAAACAGTGTATGGCAATCTGTTTTTTATCGATAGATCCATATGCCCGCTTTTGATCCCCTCTTCATATTTTAATTAAAAAGAGCATGTTTACTCGGTCGAAGTTGATAAATCTTATGTAATGAGAATAAGTTACGCATTTGACACCTCTATCAACGTTTTACATAATACATCCCCAAGTGTCAAATGTGAGTGCTAAATTATTAACTTATCACTTTGTGGTGAAAAAATTGATTATTCATAGCACTCAGAAAAACCAGAAAGAGCATTACAGCACCTATGCACCACAAAGACCTTGGGGCCAATCCAATAAAGGAAAGAAGTTTCCACAAGTTTCTCATAATTTATTCACATCCTGTTCAGAATAATCTAATTAGTTGCTCCTCTGCAGCATCATCTGTTTGTAGGTGTTTTTGTTTTTTTTTCTGAAACTTTGTCACTTTGTCATCTTCCAGGTCATCTTCTTTTGCTTGACTTAGAGGATGACAGCTCCGGTATTTATTAAACCCAAATGCAGAGTTGGTCCAGTTGGGACAGAAGTTGGGCAATTTCAAACAAACGCCGACCCAGTTTTTTGGGCTAACAGACAATAGACGGAGCCTCATCATACGTCACAGCCTTTTTAAGATACACAATGACCCCATGAGACTTCTCTTTTACGTCCCCAAGTGAGGCTGGCGTCAAAATGAACGACACAGTAACAGTCAGGACCTGCAAGTTTATGATGAACCGACTGATTCAGAGGAAAGCAGATGGTTGTTGATGTCCTCCATCCTGGCAAGGTCATAATCCCAAAGACTGAAATCAGGGAGAAGCCTGCCAAGATGTACAAGACCACCCAATGTTGTATTTGTCTTTGGCTTCAGGACTCAGTCTGCTGGTGGCAAGACAAGGCTTTGCCTCATCTTTGCCTGGTCTTGAAGAATGAGTCCAAACACAAACTTGCCAGGTTTGTTCTGCATGAGAAAATGAAGACCTCAAGGAAACAGCGCAAGGAACGCAAGAACAGAATGAAGAAAGTGCGAGGCATCAAGAAAGCAGTGTTGAAGCTGCTGGCAAAAAATGAGTCCAGACGGCCAGCGGGTGTCTTCTTGTGCTCAAGGTGGTCTTGTATGTTATTATCAAATAAAGTTTGGGGGGAAAAAGACACAAAAAAAGACCCCATGAGACGCCCTTGAGCCTCTTTCAGAGGCTGAATTAAAAAAAATTATAAGATGGTGAAATGTTGTTGTGTAATAACGTTAAAGTGAATGGGTTGTGGAATTGAATTTAATTCACAGCAGAAAACTTGTTTTGTTACTTGGAATAGCATTAACATTATAGCTGCTAAACAAGCTAGTACAGGGCTAATGTTAGCTATGGTTAATTATTTAGCTTTTACCAAACTTTTACTTTAACTTAAAGTCACTATAGACAGACAACGCTTTATTCTTTCAATGGTGTATTTTACATTTATATAAACTAACAAGTTTTTAAAGCGGGTGTATTATGGAAAAAATACAACTTTTTTTAACCTTAAATGTTATTCCCTCCTAAAAAATAAAAATAAACATACCTAGAGGGTTGCTTTGATTCTTTCAGGGTGACTTAAACTAATTTGAGGGAGCGAATCCAGTTTGCTCCCTCAAGTTTGTCCGTGGAGCTGCAGCTTCCGCCCCACAGAGGCGTTTCCCCCAAACCTCACCCACTCAGCTCCGCAGCAGCAATTAGCAAACACCTGGTGATTCTGCGCATCTGCCGAGCTCATTACAGAAACTACTTCTCTTGACAATTTTTGATTTCAGCTCATTTTTCAGTCATTTTTATGAAATATCTTTATTTCTTTTCTGAGGTTTCCATATTTTTTGCAAACCGTATATTTATAAAATAGACAAAATCAATTTAAATATAATTTATTTCTATAATTTCTTTTCTATAATTATTTCTATAATTATTATCTATAATTTATTTGCACTTAATTAAGAATCTGCACTATTTTCATAAGCACAGGTTTTTTTATTTACTTTGTATATTTTAAAGTATTTTTCAGTCTCTATCTTCTTTTTGTTATTTTTGCTCAGTTTTCCACGTGTTTGTCTGGGTGATACACCTGAACTACCGCAGTAAAGGACAAAAAATAAACTTCATACAGCTCTATAAAAGAGGAATTGGATTTCATAATGAACAACAAATCATAGTAAAGCTCATAAGTAAATAAGATACACTTTGATAAACCAACTGCTAAGTTCATGAAAAAATATGCTTAGGATCAGCAGATTTTTTTTCTCTTATGGCATTTCCACCAACAAAGCGATGCCATCTTTTTTCTAGTACTATTCGCTTCACTTGTCATGAAGTGTAAACGTTAGAGTCTCAGTTTAAGTGTGTCTTTCAATTCATTAGGCCCCTTTGTGGCTTGTTTATCTTACGAGTTCTGCTTTATTTCAGCAGTCTGTGGATTTTATATCTGGATTTGCTCCTACACTTTTCTGTCCCTGTGATTACATTTATTGTTTCCACCTGTGTCTCATCAGCCCATGCTGAGATTCAAACTGCTTTGAACTTATGACTCGCTTATTTATCTTAGATTTTCTGGTATTTGGCCTTTTGCAGCCTTCAAACCCGTCGTACTTCTGATGCACCTTTGCAACAGGAGAAAGTTTTATTGGTCTTTTATTTCCTATTGACGTTTGACCTCTGCCTACTTATCACGTCATCTTAAATCTAAATTACCTTATGAAATTATTGGTATACCTTTAACTTTCCCACATTTGGCCACTTTACAACCACAACTTCAATTTATTATACAGATATTTTAGGTGACAGACCAACACAATGTATAGTTGTGAAGCAGAAGGAAAATAATATCTGGTTTTCAAATCTTTTTGGTGTGCATTTGTATTCAGAGCCTTTAACTTTTTACTCCTAAATATAATTCAGTGCAACCAATGGCCTTCAGTTTAATTAATAAACAGAGTTAATTGGTAATACAATACAAACACAGTTGTTCTGTTCATACCATAAAGGCTTGTCATGAAGATCAATAAACATACCAGTCAGATCAGGTGCTAACCTATCAACACATTTAAACTGACAAACATGGACCATCAGGATTAATCAGAGGTCTGTGGTAACTGTGGAGGAGTTGTAGAGCTCTACCGCTCAGGTGGGAGAATCTGTTGATAGAACAACTATTAGTTCTGAATTTCACAAATCTGGTCTTTATGCAAGCGTGGCATAAAGAAATGGAACAATAAGAGTCTCATTGAACTCATCTGATGAACACAGCAAATATGGAAGATGGTGCTTTTAGTCAGATGAGAACAAAAATCATCTTTATTCAGCAGAAACACGGATGCCGATCAGTGTTGATAGGAAGATGAATAGCCGGCAAATTCTGAAAGAAAAGCTTGCTGCCAAAACACACAGAAGCCTAAACACACAGCGTTACAGTCAAATGGTTCAGACTGAATTTGAGCACTTTTGAAAAAATAAATAAATAAATGCAGGTAAAATTCTCTAGACTGCAAAGTGGATCTATAGTTATAAATGCAATGAAAGTATTGACTCGTAGAACTGAATCCAAATGCGTGTCATTTTGTTAAACAAAATGAACAAGACGCATCATTTTTCTTAAACTTCACAAATATGTTTTTTTTTGTTTTATTCTATCAACTAAAACCCAAATGGAACACAGTAAAGTTTGTAGTTAGGCTCAACCCAGTTAGGCAGGGAAGAAAGAAAAGCCTTCAGAGGACTATCAACTCTGTTTCATGAAACTGTGGTCTGAAGTAACATCTGCAACTTTAATGCTAGAATGATTTAAATGAATTACAATGGATTTGTCATAAGCAATCCAAAACCACTGATATAAAGACTTAATCCCATAGATCTTATAATGCAATTAAAAATTAAACTTGACATAAAAAAGAAAGTCTTGTCTTGTGACTCGACCAGCTTTGACAGCCATTAACAGGATGCAGCCAAGCTCAGATTTGCCACAAATTTCTAAACATTTGCTGCAAGAGTAACATAGAGTGTGCAACGTATGTCATCTCTGAAGCCTAATGAAGAAGTTTATCCAAACTGTTTAAGAGTGCATGAGTGAAGTAAAACCCCAAATCTTTGTATTATCATATTCCAATCAAACTGAAGCCTACTTGGGTGACAGCTCGGTGGTTCCAATTCTTCCCATCACGTCCCATGCATGAACACAGGCAGAAGAGGAAGAGGGTGAGGCCATGCAAACAGAATGTGGGGTGGAAATAGAAGAAAGAAACAAAAGCAAGGAACATGAGAAAGAATACTTAATTACTGATAAGCAACAAATAAATACATGAAAAAAAAACAATAAAAGAAATCCAGCAATCAAAAATGAAACTGATAGAAGTGCACGGTGTGACCAAGGCATGCGCTGAACAAGAATAACTCAGAAACTGCCATGAATAACTTGAATCATCATCCAGCCTTTCTTTAATGGAGACCTGCTGGGGAGGAACAGCCATCAAAGTTATTCATGCCAGTCATTAGGTCTGCAGCAGCAGCACGATCGCCTTCAACCAATATGACGCTTACTGGATTCACTGAGTTGTCGGAGGCAGAAAGTGGGAGGAAAATCTTAGAAATGGGTTTTTTTTAGCACATGTCTCAGTTAAACTGTAAAAAAACATGGAGAACCAAAAGTCTCAAACTTTTTTACATCTTTAAAATTCAATTTTTGATGTTGAATGTAATTATTCAAAACCCAGTGAATCCGTGTTTTTATGAAATCCATGCAAATGATTAAAAAAAACGTGACTTTTTTGTGTAATATTTATGGAGTCAGTACAAATTTGAAAATTTTCCTGAAAACACTCAATATTGTGTCCAGAAATGTTCAAATGTTTATTCTTTCCGCTGATTAATTTCTCACTCTCCCACTCTTTAGATCCATTTCTGTTGCTTTTGTTGCTAATTTGGTGACATTTTCTTTATTCCATTTCCTCGGTTTTAATTACCCGTTCAATAACCTTAAAAAAAAATCCAACAACCTGCATAGAAATGTCACAAAATTATATTTATTTGACTTAATTTCAGAGACTAAAACATGAATATACTTTAGTTATTTCAACATTGTTTTTTTACACCAAAAGCAAAGGGAAGCGGTTTTAGTCCCGTAAATTAGCCGATTTAATTAGACCACATAACCATTACTCAAATTTTTTGACAACTTAATTTCTAATGCTATTAAAACTTTTTGTTTTTCTCAGCAAATCAATAACCCCAAACAGCACCTTCTGAAGCCATAAAAGTTCTCTCGCTTTGCTCTCTAGCCAAACCTCTGAACATTTCTGCCACATTTGAACTTGTCAGCATTTCGGATGCTGCAGCCCTGAATGATCCCGAAAGGACCAAAATGCTGGACTTGCAGAAACAGATCAATGCGGTCTGTCCACACTCGAGGCCCTATTTTAAAGATTTAGTGCCGATTTTCACGTTACCTCAGACTCTGTGAGCAACCTTATAGTCCCCAGGAGCTGAAACTCAGGGCTCGACTCTTTCCGACACACCGAGACATTAAATGCCATAACAGCAGTTCACACTGACACAATAACACACGTGAATGATGGAACCGTGACACGTTTAAGCACTTTGAGGGACACGAGCCCACAATGGTCCACAATGAAAACTGACAAATGTTACACCGCGTAGCTAAGTCTAATCAATGTGAATTGAATTAAACATAGGTAATGCATCTCCTTATGGATTACTGTTAAACCACCGCCGTTTTCATCTGTCCAATAAGTTTCCCAAACTGATCTTGATCAATTGTTCTCCTGGCTCCGTGAAGGGGGGTTTAAGAAGAAGAGTCCTTGCTCTAAAGCTATTCTTCAAAACAAATGAATCTGCCATTCATGAAGTCAAATATGTGTTGACTTGTTGGAAATTATTAAAAGTGTTTGAAACAATAGCAGTCCAACATCACAAATGAGCTGAATCTCAAATTTTGGTAGCAAATCAGAAGTAACTAGTAGCGTAATAGTTGCTAACACATTGACTTTGTTAGCAACAGCTAGCTGATGCTAAGTTAATGTGACAAAATCATTATAAGCAAGGGGTAGACTGGACGCTTAAAATAACAGTTTAATCAGTAATGTGGCTCATTCTGTGAAGAAGCAAATTCTTATTAAAGCCAACTTTATTCATAAGCACAGATGACCACGTCTTAGAAAAGCATTAAAACACAAACACAAGATGACACACAGAATATGCTAGAAAGCAACTTGTACAAAGAAAATTACCAGTCTTATGTCTACTTAGAGATGAAGGAGGCCAGTGTTGTACATGTTCGCTATAGAGAATTCCCATCTGCAGGTCTGAGTAAAATGGGTCGTTGCAGAAGAACCGAGCACTTTCACAAAATCTACTTGTAGGGGGAAAATCTACGTGTAGGAAATGCTTGGCCTAAATGTTCTCAGATGCTTTAAATGAAAAGCAAAACAAAAAAAAGAATAAAACTGAAAACTACACTACACTTCGAATGGATTTAAGGATGCCAGTGGTTATGAAGCTCAAAATTAGCTCAGTGATTCAAGGGGAAGTTAAATTGTCAAGCATTTTTTAGTTCATATTACAATGAACGTTTTCTATTTACAAAAGAAAACAGACAAAGCCTTTTCCAACTGTCTGCAGAGGGATATAAATTTAGATAAATATTTCATTCCGTTTTTCCTTGGAACAGTATTAGTATTCCTAATGCATTTATATGTAAGAGAATAAAAAGCATTATACAGATTTTGCTCTCTACTGACTTTTTTAAAACACACTGGTATAAAATCGAACCCAACTGTTTCTGGCTGCTCATCTGATCTTTCACTTATAGTTAGAAGAATCATTAAAATGATCAATGATGCTGTGGGCCTGTTTCTCTTCCAAAGAACCAGGGATTTTCATTAGAGTGCACGAGGTCATGAGTTTTTTGAAATAGATAACCCAGCAGCCTCCAACAAAAAGACAAATAACGCGTCATCAAATTTGACCAAATAAATGGATCTCCTTTATCAATCACAAAATCTACCTCTTTCCAGATGTGAATAAAAAAAAAGTGGGATGAGCAAAAGCCAAGACCCAGTACTCTTGATTGAGATTTTGCAAAGAGGAATTCTCAAATTTTCCTGGTTTTCTCTGTAAAACACCATAAATGTTGACTTAGCGCTTTCCTGAAGACAAAAGTGATGCTGTCAATATGTATGGGATAAAGCGTTCTTTTTTTAAAAAAGAAAAAAATCTGTGTTAAATTATGATACTGCAATAAAAGATTAATTAAATCTAAAGCCTTGCTCTAAAAAGCGTTGCCACTAATTCTGGAGAGTGCTATAAACTTTATGTGACTTTTTTCTCCAAGAGAAAAATGGGATAATCGAAAAGCAGCCAGATATTCAGAAACCCCCTCATTCACTATACCTGAAATAAATCATAAAAATAGCATATCAAGCTAAAACTATAGAGCTCAGCACTACTATGAAAAAAAGAAGAGGAGAAGCCTTTAAACCACATTCTCCAATGAGTCAGTCCTCGTCAGCTTGTCAGAAGGCGTTAATGGTTTTCGGGTTTCAGTGTTGCGGTGCTCTGGAGTGCGCCCTAGTTTAACAAAGCAACGCCACTTTGCCAATTAAAATGTGCCAATTATCTCAAGATCCTGTGATGGCTCTTCAGCAAACACTCGTCACCATGGAAAAGACATTTAGATAATTCATAAATGAGCATTCTGACATCGTTTCAACCATGCAAAAGTGTCCAAACTAAATGGTTCTAATGTAAATTGACGATTAAACGTGATCTAATACGGAACTAAAAAACTTATAATCTGTTTAAATTGACGGTACGCTTTTAAAAAATGGCAGCTTTTCATCTAGCACGACTGAACGAGCCGCCTGACGAACTTGGACTTTGAGCGGCGCCTCTTCGGGCAACGGTGGACTCACCTCGTCCACGTTCTCGAAGGCGTTGATGACATCATAGGGCAGGCAGGAGAGCAGGTCGATCACAAACCAGGTCTTCAGGTAGTTCATGCGGATCAGCTTGGGGTCGGAGATGACCTCGCCGGCGGGCCCCACGAACGTGGTGTGAAAGTTCAAGACGATGTCCACCAGGAAGATGACGTCCACGATGCTGTCCACCACCAGCCAGGCCACGTTGTTCTGCTTCGTCTTGAAGGAGACGTTGTAGGGCACCATGATGGCCGTGTAAAAGGTGAGGATGAGGATGACCCAGTCCCATGTGGTCTTAAAGAGGCAGTAGTGCAGGATGATGTGAGGAGGGGTTTTGGGGGTCTCCTGTTTGTACTGAGGTAGGATGTCAGAGCCAAGCTGCAGCACCTGCAGGGCGCAACGGAGAAGACGTTGGAGGAAAAATACACACATTTATCCCTCTTGACTAACAACATGTGCTGCACCTCAGGGTTGAAGCCGGTCTTACCTCAGCGAGACGGGAGTGCTTATGGACGTTCTCTCCTTTATGAACTGTAGGTTGTAGCTGCTGTAAGACTCCCCTGCTGCTTGTTAGCGCTCGAGTCAATCGGGCAAACTTCCCCCAACCTGGAGTTCGCATAAACAGATTGTAGGTACTGCATGTTTCCAAGAACATGCCTTTGAGTCCTAGGAGTCCTTGCTTTGAGAAGCCTCTCTTTCTACTGCCGAAATCCCACTCAACAATACCTGGTACAAAGAATTAGTAGCGCCTCTTTTCCCCATTTTCACGTCCAGGCAAAAGATCCCTGTCTGTCTCCAGACTACGCAGACGATGCTTTGCTGACCTTTTAAGCTTGTTATGTTCCTTGCCATAATCTTATTTAGCATGTTATTTTCATTAACATTACCAGTCCTCTAGGAGGTCAACGTTTTGTACAGTTTCCCCCTGATGTTTTGCGATTATTACTAAAAGCTAACGGTGATTTGGCCTCTCTCTTGTGGCTGCACCAAATATCTAGTGCAGTTTACAGATCCACATTCAAGCTACATATACTCTACTGACTTTGAACTTTCTCCTTTAGGGTTCAGTTTGAGTACATCTATTTATTTGATCATATTTCATGTATTCTTTTTCATTTTCTGTTTTATATTTCCCCGTCTTTGTAAAACTTTAGGTACAAATTGTAGCAATTCCAAGTCTTTCAGCATATAATAAGCAATCAGGATAGCATGGAAAATTTGCTTTGCTAGCCAGGTCATTAAATATTAGCATTAAAACCAGGAGAAACGTCACGTCAGCGAGAGAGTAGCTGCTGTAAAATAGAATTTAAAGCAAAGATGAAGTGACTCTGAAGCTGAGAACAGATTATTTTGTATTAGTAATGTTTTGGTATAAATTTTAATGTGCTTGTTTTGGGGTTGTTATTTTGTTGCTTATGTCATTCTGAAGTTGATTGCTGAACAATTGTGATCTGTTTGGTCTAACCTTTGGAAGAATCATCCTCAATGGGCTGCTTGAAGGCTGTGATGTCGCTAAACGTACAGAGGAACAGAACCACTTTCTCTTGTTCGTTTCGAATGGGAGCAATCTTCACAAAAAACCAAACCGGCGTCCCTGGAAACACAGAACACAAGCTTAGCTGCGTCATCTGCTTTCTTTAGGAGGAACTAGTCCTTTATTAATGATAACACAACTTGTTGAATGAGTGTAAAAAAAACAATATCATAATAATATTTAATTCAAAGTTCATTAAAGTTTTGAATCAAATGTTCTCATTTTTTTACTTTAAAAATTAAAAGTAATTTCGGAATCAAACGACTTGCTCTTACTACAAGCTAATTTAAAATAATAAAAGCAAGGTAATTATTTATAGATGAAGAGTAGAGTGGCTGAATCATCACAGTAAACAACTCTGATTAAATCAACTTATAGAAACTTACATTTTTATCTTGACAATGAAAAACTCTGAAAATTTTGATATTCTTTATATACTTCTTTTTCTTCTCATAATTATGCAGACTTAGGAAACACTTAAAAGATACTTGGGTTTAATTCATTTCAATCAGATTATTAAATAAATTAGGCATGATTTTTTTTTTAAATAAGCAACATCAGATCTGTCTACATTCACTCTGCACAAGTTAAACCATTAGGTAAGACGTAAATGGATTGTGAGGTTTTTGGGATAGTTTTGTCAAATCAAAGGGAAAAAAGTTAATAAAACAACAAACCTGGTTCATTCAGAAGTATTTTAAAAACAATTTAAACTAATTTAAGTCAACTCATTCCACAGATTTCTTAAATAAATTCATGTAACTTTGGAAGTATTTCAAATTTACATAAAGAAATGTTTATTATCTGATTTTAAATGCAAGCAATAAAAAACTTAAAAGACTATTTTCATTCATCACAGTTTTACAGTGGGCCTCGTTTCTCCTTTTGTATCAGTTTTTTCCATTACATAATAGGGACTGTAATATTGTATTAGTCTACACCTGCATGTTGAAACAAACAGCACCATATTCTCCTTTGGAAGGTTTTCCAGTTCAGGTCTGGCTCTTAAACCAATTAGCACATTTCTACAGATGCCGAAATGTTCTGGGCTGCCTTTGAACTCCGGCTGCACGCCACACAAGCTCAGAGTTAATTTGCATTACAAAGGAGAGGAGACTCTCGTTTCTCTCTTCCTTCACATTCGCCACCGCTACTTACTGTTCTTCTTGTACATCAGGATTTCAAATGAGTTCATCTCATAATTCTCAAACGTTAGTCGGACTTTTTCCGTCGTGTCCTTGTCGGTGAGCTCCCCGTACATAAAGCTGAAAAGAGGAGAGAGAGGGGGAAGGGGAAATGTGTACATTCAATGGACACCTCTATGAAGATTGCTGAGCAAAGCTAAATTTATGACTGTATCTAAGAAGCTTTTTTTTGTTTGTTTGTATATGTCAGTTTGGAAAAAGGATGTGAGGGGATGAGCTATTTTTCTTCTTTCTTTTTTTTTCTCTTTGTCCACAAATGACAAAATGCAGATCAGGTTCCTAATCAGCTCTGCTGTCAATTCCAGACAAGCGCCACCTTCAAGCTGCCAAATTTGCCCTCATCAATTCCAAATGAGCAGCTGCTTCTGCCGTCATTATTGTTGTAAACTCCCTGGAGACTCTGCTAAATGTAAAATGTCTCCGCATCATGCAAAATACGCCACATTTTCGGTTGTCGTAGGCTCTAACTGGAAGATACTGGTTTCAGTGTGTTTGCATATTTTTTGTCAGCTAACCATAAACATCAAAAAGTTTAAAAGTTGCGCATTGAGGTCACTTAAAGCCCGTTTTCAGGCTTACCCTCCAGGCATAAAGCTGGAACAAATGTTTGAATCTTTTACAATAAACACATTTTTATCACACAAAGTGAAATCTTGTTACGTATTGGTTTTATCTTTTATTTTCACTGTCTTCTGTTTTTTTAAAATTATAAAATAAGCCAGTACATAAAATGTAGTATGAGTCACTTTGTGTTTAAAAAATCATTCGGTGAGTCTTAAAATAATTTTTTGTTTTAAGTTATGTTTTCTTTCAAAGTTTTGCACAGCCTGGTGTGGGACAGGTGGTGAAGGGAAACCGGAAATCAGGAAAGTTCCTTCACTCGGTTTAGTAAACCCATATTAAGTCGTGTCTGTGCAGCAGATTGATTGTACATCTGTTGAAATGTCACATAATATTGTGTCAAATTTGTCATTTTTGTGTCGCTGAAGAAAAACAACAGTTCTGGTTTTACAATGATTTATTCAGGAGAATATTAATCATGGGAGTGAGAATTGGTCAAACTGTTTAACTTCTATAAGCGTTAACTAATCGCTCTACTAATGTACTAATCTGCAAGAACAGATTCTTCTATTTTTTATTTCAACACCTGTTAGTTGCGGGCTGCTGAAAACCTTGAAGCTAAAAAGAAATTAAAAGGCATTAATGCACTGTGTAGTGAAATCTTCCATCTACCAGTTTGTAAATTAAGCAAATGGAACAGAAAATTAAATAAACAATCAGAAGGCTGCATGCACTCATAATCAATATTAACTTAGTGTTCCAACAGGACATTGTTGTGAAAACCCGTTAAAAAAATGTAAAAAAAAAAAAAAGATTAGAAACACAAACGACACAAACTCACTCAAATGTACCACGAAACAATAAAACGGTTAGCCAGCCGCGATGTCTAATTGGCAAAACGTGCCTCTTGAATAGGAGTTTAACCTAAAGATTGTCTCCAGCCACGCTCCAGAGGGATTCATCTCACTTCGTGTGTTAGTGCTGCCTTAAGCAGCAGTTTCCAGCATGATCTAAATATATCTTGTTATGAAATACAAAAGGAGGCCCGTGTCTAATAAGACAGTCTGACGCTTTCCGAGTGGCGCTTGATGTAATAGCGCTGATTAATGTCGCCCCTTTCTCGTTCTGTCTTTTCTTTGCCGGAAGGAGAGTGACTTTCTTCAAAGAAAAAACATATTGCATAATAATTTCTGAAACAACTTCCTTGTCATGTGTGGAAATTCCCAAAGGTCTGCCACGGTGTTTACAAGATCCAGCACGGGTAAAAAAAACAACAAAAAAAACATCACGGATACACAGGAAGATCAGTTAAGATGGAAATAGCCTCTTTGATCTCAACACATCTGCAGCACATGGGGAGTTAGGTTTTGGACTCAGGGAGGAGGAATATACATTTAATGTTTGCATCTTGCTCAGAAACATCCAAGAGCCACAATGAGTGAATATTTCATGGCCGCACCACGAGGCTCAAAAAGATGGCTTCAGACAGAAGCTAAAAAGGACTCAAAGACCATGTGATGATTAAAGCCAGAGGGAAATGTTTGAAGAGAAATGAAAGCAAAAAGTGAAACTTTCTGAAGGACTGTTTATTAAAAACTAATTAAAGGTTGGAAATTCCACAAATTATGCATATCATTCAAAATCTACCTCTAAAGAGTTTCATTTGGAGGATTGGTCCTCAAAACTTCACAAAGGCATGTGAAGCCGAAGGAAAAGAGAAGATAAAGGACGGACAATCCGGGTGCAAACAATATAGCTAATATAAGTGTATGACACTAAATTGGCTTTTTCTAGTGTGTGTAAATGTCTAGTTTTGAAGAGAACAATAAAATGTGTGTAGAAACATTATTAGTCTCATTATTCTGAAATCAAGCCAAAGGATTCAGCTTTTTCAATTCCGATACCGATACAGATATCTGAAGTTTAGCATCGTCCGATACCGATCCAATGAAACATCGCTAAATTGACTTTAAAAGTTTCTTTAAGAAAAAAAGAAAGAAAAAACACAGACATAAATGTACCGAACTACAAATTTATTTGATAAGTCTACATTTTTACAGGCACACTAAAATATACCAATAGCTTCACAAGCTACACGTGAAAACACAACTTTAATTTGTTCTGTCACTGCAGCTAGGAGTAGAACAGCCAATGTCAAATAAATAACCTGAATCTGACAAAAACAACAGGCTGACTATCTTGGTCAAACATGTAAAAAATAAACCGCAACAAAACTTTCCTTCAAATAATTCACCAAGTGCAATTAGGAATTCTCAATATATTGTTGTAAAATAATTGATAAAGCATTCAGAGCACAAAGCATAAATGTAGACTCAATTCATCCGCCCTTCTAGTTCGGGCACATTTTCACCGATACCCGATCTAGACTTTTTTTTAATATCAGGACCAATACAGATATTAATGTTGGGTTATTGGTAACCATAACAGACATTGTCAATATCTGGTCTCATCTGTATTTGTCCCAAAATCAGAGGGTTATCTCTGGAAAACAAGATGCAGAAGGAACAGTGAATGCTCATTAACTGTACCCAAGTTCGGCACTGGTTGCTAGGAGACGGAGAAGACACCCAGGATCTCTGCAGGGATTTTTTTTTTTCCTCCAAGGTGCAGACTGGAATCCAGGATGTATCTGTCAAGCTGTCAGATGAAAGCTTAAAGTGCTACTTTAACTGATCAGAATGAGGAGGACAAACGTGCAGCTGCTCAGAGGATGGGGGGTCATAATAACTTGCACTTTTGAGAGCGTAGGCTCACGGAGGAGCCGGCGCATAAAGGGAGCAATCTTAGAGCCTATTAGCATGTTAGGGAGAGGTATGCAGACCCATTAAGCCTCTTAAAAAATCTATGGGATGTTTGCAATGATGTCACAGAATGTACCCACAGCTCATTGTGTCAGAGGACAAGATGTAAGCGTAACAGTAGCAGCCAGTTTTGAAGTATCGCAAAAATGCAAGAAATCAAAAGCAGTTACTAGAATAATAGAGCACAGCTCAGATGCACAATGTGGCATCTCTTTGCTAGTGGTATCTTGTTATCACTCTAATTTGTACGTCCTTCAGAGAGGCGGACAAGCAGTTAACTGATGCACTAATGCTAACACCCTATTCTAACACCGTGTCGTTTTAAGACGGCCACAGAAAACATGTGCCATGTGGCAACGACTCCCTCAGCATTGTGAAGCTTAGCTCGCTAGCATGACTGATCCTAGCATTAGCACATGTTGCTCAACTAAACAAGGAATAAAAAGTCAATGAAACAGTCATAAACTCTAAAAGTCTATCAGGATAACATTGTAAAGTATTTCCCTGTTAATCCCAGCCGTCGTCATTCAGACTCATTTGACCAAAGAAAGAATAAAACTAAAGATTACCACCTTGCTTTAACAGAGCCTCCCACTGGATATTTCCTAGAATGATTAATATGTTTCAATTTATTCCAGTGGCACTGAATAAGTGAAATCCAATTATAAAAAGCAACAGATGAACTCAGAGCTATGTTCAATATGCAAAGTAAGCGGGTTTCCAAACACACAATGCCTGAATCAAAAGGCTGAATTACAGCAGGCTGTGCAAAGGCCTCATCAGTAATCATTCAGTTGCTTCAGGTGTGTTGTAGCAGGGATGCAGGATGCAGGATTTGCACTAACTTTAGAGTTCATATTTCTAGACTAAAATGATTTAGAAAGCTTGTAGTGAAGCTGGAATGCTGCACTTCTTTTTGCTGGGACCTGTTGTAAATTAAACGATTTCAGAAAGTAAAACACCTTAACAACTGGTCAATAAATAATCCAGCAAAGTCAACAGTGTTAACAGTATTGCTGTTAAGTTTTTTTTTGTTGTTTTATATGTTTCATGACTTTTTTTCTGGTTTCGTTCTTGGTCTACATTGCCTCTTTTTGGCTCTCAAGCTAAATATCTTGTTTCTGTTTCCTGTCGTTCCCCTTCGGTGTCCTCACTTACCCTCGCCGTATCCCTGGCTTGCCATGTCACCACCGCCTACTCGTTGCTCAGGACCTGCATGCGTTGCCCTAATCACTCCTCACTCTATCATTTATTATCATTGTTCGGCGCTGAATCCTCACTCCTATCTGTCTACATGCGCCTTGCTTGTTTGGAGATTGTCTTTTGGATTTGCGGTTTTGTTTTGGGGGGTTTTTTTCTTTAATTTTTCTCTGTTCAAGTTGTGCATTTGGCTCATTTTAAGATGACTGTACAAGGAAACTGACAAAGCGGATGAGTAAAGGTTTGAACAATTAACGACATCTAAATGTAGATAGTTAAGACGTCAATAAATGATAGATTTGATCCTTTTTTACAATTCAACCTCAAATGGATATGATTTCAGAACTTTTAAATGTTGTGGCAGCAGTTAGGAAGCCACTGGCGTCACCTAAAAAGGTGAAGAAATCACTATAATTTCATTATAATTTAATGACAAAACTAAGAGGATGCTTTTTACTGGAATATTTGGAAATAAAGTTCAGATTTAAACAATTGAGACTAATCCTGCACAACTCCAGGTTTTTATTTTCTTACTTAAAATAGCTTTTTTTTCTCCATTAAAAAAAAATCCATCAACAACAAGGTCTCTGATATCCCAAGCAAAGACTCTGTAATAACTATGCTGCACCAAACAGTCCTAATAACCACATTATATTAACAGAAGTTCAAATGAAGATCTTGAGCGGCTAAAGCAGCGTAAGGCAAATGATGTTTTGAGAACAATTGTTCATGTTTTCTTACATATAATTGACCTTGTCAATTACTGCCTACTTCAGCTTACCTTTGAAGGCTAATTGGAACAGAGTCAGGGCAAAGTGAGAGGGATGTGGAAAAGAAAACTTTAACACAACTCCACAACTGTTGTGATTTCTCGCACAGAAAGAGATCATGTGCTAACGTCCCTCCAAAATATTCAGTTGGAATCAGCTTGGCTTAATTAATCCACTAAAATGACAATCTAAATTTATTTTATTTAGATCTATAAGGTAATATTCTGATGTATTCTAATCAGTATATCAATGCATTTTTTACCACAAGTAGGAAAAATTGTTGTGTATCTACCTAAACCAGTTTGACTGTTTTAGATTTTTGTTTTAAATGTTTGCGCAGCTAAAATTATGCCATGGTGTGGCACCTCATAAAAACTGACGCCTTACTTGAGTCTTGGATTCTGTGAATTGCTGGGAGTTTTTCTTTTGTATTAACTAAACTTCAGGCTAAAAGTTTGGATATGACATCCAGACAGGTCCAGACATTTCTATTCAAACCGCTTTTCTTTCCAACCAATTTTATTGACTTCAGGATGCTCTGTTCTCAGTGCACCTTCAATAACGCACTGATGTCACCGGAACATTGCCAAAGAAATGTCAGTGAAAGAATAAAGGAAGGGCTTGGTTTTAGACCCGAGATCATTTGAGTGAAAAGTTTTAGAAAGTAAAAATAAAAAGCCAGAGAGAACTGGGGCTAATTTAAAGAAGCAAGACGGGAAGTGTGAGAAAATGCCTGAAACATGTCCTTTTCAATAATGTTTCTTCCTAAACCTTTGGATCTATTCTTCTATTTATTTATATATGTAGACCTAAGCAGCACCAACTAGTGTGTGTGCTCCTTCTTTTGAAATGAACAAAGCTTTAGTTGCCCATCAGTGGAAGGCGTCTCACCAATGATTATATCATTAGAAATAAATACAGTATATCCCTCCTCTCACTCATTAACAATTACCTCAGCCGGGGGTTTGGAGGAACTTGTCATTAATCATTCATTAATTGCCAGGTTGTGGTATCGAGTACCCTCCAAACTCATTTGTGAGACACATTAATAAATGTTAGCAAAGCGTTTTCAATCGGCTCCCCGGTTCAGGCGGGAGGTTTCCAGGTTCGTTTTCCTTCCTCTTCTCCCCGCAGCAGTCTGAAAATAAACCTAAAACAAATCATCTGACACTCGCTTTTTATATGTGTGTTGGCAAGTGTTCTTAAGCTTATGTTTAGGGGGGGCAGCATGTCAAAAATAGTAATAGCCGAAGTGCCGGCTGTGACGAACACCATCTCCCGGAGCAGATGAAATCTCCCACGGCTTCTTGAATCTGCCAGCACCAACTGCGATCCTATTCGTGTTGGGCACTGACTTTGCTTATTACAGGCACAGTAAAAATACAAATTGGATAATAGCACATCCTTCCCCTCCTAAAGCCGAAATATTGCTCATTTGCGGTGGCTTTTATCACTTTACGAGTACAGTTTTGGGGCCAAAGGGGGGAGACTGTATACGTCCGCAGTTTTACAGTTACAGCGACAAAGAAGAAGTTTCAGCTGTTACAGCCTGATTACATCACGGATCTCTGTTGTTTCCAACAGGAAACACCTACTGGACTGTGAATATCGCGTCAGATTTTCATTGTCTGGCGTAAAAAAAAAAAAAAAGAAAGAAAAGGAAAAAAAGAAACACTGACAGGAGCGGCTGCGATTAGCCGCTGAACTCTGCACACGCATTTTAATCATTAAGGTAATCGCCCGGGGCTCTCCACTTAATTGACGGCTATTTAAAGTTTATTGTAACGACAGACAAACGAAAAATGTGTCGGTTCGTCACAGCTCTGAGCGTTGTCGGCGTCGTGACTCTGTCAAAGTCGATCAGTCAACATGTCTGCCACTTTGGCCCACCCTAATATCTCCACAACTCTTTGGACGGATTTCAAGGAAACTAGGTCAGTGATCACAATTCCCAAAGAAAGATTGACTTTTCTTGGAATGACAATAAAAAAAAAGAAGAAGAGGCTGTTTGGTTGTCTTGCAACTATCTTGACAATTAAATCAATTATTTAAAAATAAAATAATAGCACTCATACACAAATTACAGTCGATACAAATGAGGTGGAAATATTTCCACAAATACAACTTTCGGGCCTGCCTCATGTGTCCCTCTGTGTTGGAGCGCTGCCTTCCAGGCACCTTCCTGCAGAAAGAGGCTGTCGTGTAAACACAGGAGAGAAAACACTGCAGCTGCAGAAAATGTCCAGATTGCCGCTGCTTCTAGGCTCATCTGGCTTTTAATTGACTGATTTTTTCTTTCTTTCTTTCTTTTTTACAATGAGCCAAAGAGAGTTCTCCCAAATCCCATTAAAATCAACCAGAACAAGAGCCAGAGGCACTCAGTTTTATATTATTTAAGCATGTAGGTGGAGCATTTACATCACAAAGAAAGAAAAGAAACAAAGGAATTCAAGTTATAAGTTTTAAAAAACTCAATGAACAATCACTTTTTTATATATTACTCTATATGCATACTGAAAACATTTAAACACACTCCTCATCTGGACTTACTAAAAATATAAAAATTAAAAAAACGCAAAGCTTATACTGTGCTCTTAGCTGAACTATACATCCATCCATCCATTTTCTTATACCCTTTATCCCTTAATGGGGTCGGGAGTTGCTGGTGCCTAACTATACATATCGTGCCTTTATAAGATACAGTACATCCAACTTCCATGTGCTACGTTAGGATTTTATGCGATAGACCAAGACAAGCGGCTCATGCGTCAGTGAAGGAAAAGGAAATGATTCATAGTTTTTGATATGCATTTTACCCTTACGTAAAATTCAACGTATAAATACTAATTTTCTGTGAAAGACTCAAATGTTTGTTAGACGAACAAGAAACACTTCACCAATATGGCCATTTTGTATCACTGTTGAGAAGAAAGAAATAACAAATAAAAATAAAAGCACTCTGAGAATTTGAGTTTGCAGTTTGCAATGAGTCATGAGGGAAAAATTAAAGACGTGGAATAAGTACAAATGAGTCTGTGATTAAACGTTCTGTCAACATCTAAACCACTATTTGTGGTGGAAAACTGACACTCCGCATCACCCTGAACACAACATTCTCACCCTGAGCCCTGGTGGTGGCAGCTTCATGAAGTAGTGATACTTTTCTCCAGCAAGGACAGGAAAACTGCTTTAGGTTTATGTTAAGACTGATGAATCTATTACAGGCAGGGGTTCACTTTCCAGAACAACAACAAAAGCAACATTGGACTCGTTTTCGGTCTTAAAACCACCAGTTTTAACAAAGTCTTTAATAAAAATAATGTTAATTTCACTCATTTGCAAATTAACTACAAACATTTTAAAGGTGATTGTCAGAGAATCGGGTGCAAGTGAGGATACACCTAAAAATATTACATAAATCTGTTTGTGGCTGTACGCAAATCATGAAAAGACCAACAAATACACGCAAAAATACAAAAAAAAAAACTCTTCAAAAATATCACTACAACAACATGTTTTCAGTCAGGGCTTTGAGTTTTCTTACTTTTATCTGTAAGGATCTGGGTTTTGGTGGGCGATTATTAGTTAATTTAGTCCCTGTGTTATCTTGTTGAGTTCCTGATTGATCCCACCTGTGTCTTGTTCCCCTGATTCTTTCCCTTGTGTGTTTAACCTTGCCTCTCTCCTCCGTTCCCCGCTGGATCCTTGACATAGGTGTGTCAGCCTGAGCTTGTGTTGTCTCGTTCCTCACTTGTGTTTCCTGGCAGTGAGTTCTGTGTTGGACATCGTTAAATTCACTTTACCCTGGGTCTCAATCCTCATCTACTAGCTACTTTGTGACATTATCAACTTTAACTCTGAAGCCTAATTCAAATGTTATCACAGGAACACATAATTAAACGAATTATTTAATTGCTTCAACTATCAGTGAGATGCTAATGGAGGAGATTTTGTTTTGTTTTCACAACAAAGGAAAATCAAACTCCAGCTGTACTGTTGTTTTAGGAAGTAAAACAACAGTTTTAGGCTAATTTCTTAAGCGGTTCAAGTTTTAAAAAGTCAAAGAATCACAAGTTAGTGTTAGTTTAATGTTTTGGAATGGCCCAATCAAATTTCAGATCAAAATACAACAAAGAATCTGCTGCAATATTTGAAAAAAAAATGAATATTCACAAATGTTCTCCATCCGTGTGTTAAAGAGGTTTGCAAAAATAACATTTGAGAATCTCTTCCATCGTCGTATTTAATAAAAATCAAACCATGACTCCGTCTCTCTGCACTTTGTATTTATACACTGCTTTCTGTTGCGGAAAATCTTTTCTACCAACCGTATTTCTGGATATAATCGGATATATTTTTAGAAAATAATGGTAGTTCATTATCCCATTTCCTACTGCTCTAAGTGAGACTACTGAGATTTTATTGCAGACATTTAATCCTGCTTGATTAAAACAGAAGAACATTTTAAGCAAACCCAATGCCAGTCTTTATAAATAGAGTACAAAATCAGTAAAAAGAAAAAAAAAGAAAAAAAGTTCCAACTAAAAACACAATTTGAAAGATATTCCTGGAATTGCACCCACTTTCAAACATGAATTAATAAAAGCTATTTCCACTGGTGAACCACTGACCAACTTTATTATATCAAATCAAAAATAATATGTAATTGAATATGGATAATCTAACAGAAAAGCTTTTAAGATATTTTTTGAATTCACATTTGGGAATGTAAAGATTTACAATCGGGGTGAACCTATTGCAGTTTTCTGGCCGATCGCCGATTACTGATCTCTTAAAAACCTTAATCTGCCGATTCCCGATTTTGGCTGATACCAATTTTTTCTTTGTCTGAAACGTTGCTCAATGTAGCAAGAAACAAAGTGGCAACAGTGGGGTCACTATTATTAATTGTAAACGTGCAGACATGACTTTGAGGGACGACCAGGTCAGCCAAACCTCTCTCACCAGAGAGCAAAAGAGGACAGCGGTCGATTCTTACACATTTGCCTAGATAAAATTGGCGGATAAGATCGGCTTCATATGTAATAACCGGCCAATCTCCCAAAACTAAGGAAATTGTCACAAATAAATCGGTGCACCCCTAGTTCACAAACTTCAACATTGTGACTTTTAGGCACGCGTCTTGTCGGCCCTACCTGCAGGTGCTGCTTTTCTGCATCACCTCCGCCCTGTGGTAGCCTGACAACTTGCAGAAGCCATCGTTGCTGTAGACGATGGGCCAGTCCACTATCTGAGCGTTGCCCAGGACAAAGTTGGTGTCTTAAAGAGGACATGAAAGAAAATAGCAACTTTAGATGACAGGGTGCTATCAAAAGCCGTCACATCCACAATTTAAAGCGATACTTTGGCTCAGGAGAAGGTCGAGACGAGCGAGTTCTGTGGAAACTCAAAGGAAATCCGACATAAAACATGTTTAAAGCAGAGTTAAAAGTTAAATAAGTCTTAAACCTATTTTTGTAATATTTAATAGATTTAAATATATAAGTGTTAATTAATTTCGACATCTAGCTAAGGTACATCCTCATGATTTGAATCTTTGAAAGCTGTGTGAAACGTGGATTTTATTGAAAAAGTGTGTTTACACAGTAACACTTACAGCATTAGTTAAAAGTAGCAAATACACTGCCTTTGAGAGCCAAAACGTTTTTAAGTGGTTGTCATTAGGGTCTCTAATTGTCTACGCCTCATTACATTCTTCACACAGGGTAAAACTCTTGCTTCAAGAACAGAACACCATAAAATCAGCTTTTCTTTTTTCTTTCTTTTAACTTTCTCTGTAGAAAACAGAAACAACTCTGATTTTGACTGCTCTTTATGCAGAGTGTCTAAGAAACCAAATTTATCACTTTGCCAGTGTGTGAGGTTTAATCTGATTAAGTATTTAGGTGTAAACCTTGTGTTTGCTTGTCAGGGGACTTACATGAATTTGATGATTTTTAGTTTATTTGATTTGTTATTTGCCAAGGGTGGAAATGATCATACAACAAACAACTAAGATGAAGATGTTTCATCATGTGGGCGATTAGGTAATCTTTTGATTTTACCAACATGTTTCTTCTGAGCGGAGATAATATTTTATAACATTTTGGAGTCCTGACCTAAATATTATAAATGATTTGTTCAGAAAGCTAAAGATAAGGGTGATGGTAAAGAGCCCTTCCTACTTCAAAACCTTGAAGCTCATCATTTAAATCTAAATCATCATCATCAAGAAAAAAAGAAATCATCCAAAAAAAAAGATTGTTGGTAGTTTCATTAGGGTTTTCCTGTTGAATTTTGAGAAACATAGGTTATAGCTTGTCTTTTTTTTATTAAACTGTGAATCAAAGTAAATGTTAAACTAATGATTGTTTTTGGTTGTTCTGCTGAGTTTTGAGAGATGCCTGTCTCACTTCCAATCAGAAACAAACTTGGCTTGAATGACATTCATTTTAAATTTACATCTGCCAGGGGTGTGAGTCGTTTTGGGCTTAACGGTATCCTCTAAAATGTTTTGTCTTATTGCAAGTTACCACAGTAGCACATTATCAAGATTTCAAAAAGCATCTGGCATATAATTGGCTGGATGTTGTACCAATCGTGCACAGAAATAAATAGGTTGTCATGCTGGGACAGACCTGTTTTTAAGCCTATTCCTTAACTTTTCTCCTTTCCCTTTCGATAAAAATCAACAACAACCATCAGTATATTTGCAAAAATCAAGATGAGTCTTTAACTGTACCAAGTGGTCAGCACGGTGGTGGAGGCACCATGATGTGAGGCTTTTTTGATATTAGTCGAAACATTTTCTAACTTAACTCCAAATCAATAAATAGATTTATGAATTGCGACGCAGTCAAATGTTCCTTAAAGACAATGTTACCAAAGACAAGCCTAACTTGGGCTGAGAAGTGATAAAGACACTTGAATTAATCTTTTGGAACGTTTTAAGTTATGTTGATAAAATTTATTTAAATGTTTTAGTGCATAATCATTCCACCCTGGAGAAAGGACAATTCTAGTAAATCATTATGAGGGTCAAACTCGTCTTATAGTCACGCTTGTCTGTCAGAAATCCTTAAATATTTATTTATTTCAGTTTTTAGATATTTCTATGGGAAATATAAGAACGACATGTAAATCTCATTTGCTACACTTACTAAAACATGTTTGAGCTATTGATTAGATTGACCAAACTTTTGTAGTGGAATAAAACCTTTGCACCTAACAATTTGGTAACTTCTGGCGACATTTTAGGGAAAATTTGCAGAGATAAATACTTGAAGAAAAATCAGTCTTTTTGTTTTGCAGATATCCAAAACAAAAACAAAGGAACAAAAGTTAAATGTAGAATAAGATTAGCATTTTTTGTTTAAATCAAACAAAATCAAACATTTTTAAATTAATTATCCCAATTTTCACTGATGAGATTGTGAGTTTTAGTCTGAGAGGAACCTTTTGGTAGCGTTTTGTAGGGTTAGTAAAAGAGCAGGGAAGGGAAGAAAAAAACTGGCCACATAAAACAGAAAACTTTCATCGACACAGAAAGTCACGGTAAACACAAAACAGCAACTTAAAGCATCAGCACGATGACAGAAGATGATCCACAACACATCACATGCCCATGTGTCCTTCACAACAGAAACATGCATGAGGATCTTTGTGAGAAACGGGGTTGGAACTGAAACACTCTCTGGCTGACTTACTTGTGGGAAAATACACGTCATAGAAACGACTACAGAGCTAACAAGGCGCCTTCTACTGAATGACAGCGTTGAATACAGATACATTGATAAAGATGCTGAGATAGGGAGCACGCCATGTTAAACTTCACAGTGTACCTGTCTGTCTATGTGGCAGTGTCCAAACTGAAATGTTTGAAAAGAAAAGAAAGTTAACAGAGTACAGGGAGAAACATTTGAATGAGTGAAGAATGTCAGACACAGATGACGATCTGCAATAAACAAAAGACACACACAGCTCTGGATCTTTAGTCCCAACGGATTTAGCCATAATTCAGCTGTTTTCCATTAACTCACTGAACTTTTCCGGGTAAATGCGACATGTTGGCTTTATTAATATTTATTGAGCGTTATCATTTTTGCGGCTGATTGTCGATCTGTGGTTTTTATAAAGCGCTGACCTGCTAATCGTTGCTTTATCTGATTCTCATTAAGAACCGCAATTCATGACTTCAAAACGCTTCTTCCTGGTTCCCTGCTATGAGCGGTCAATAATTAATGGCACCAGGAGCCGAGGCAGTGTCCCACAGAGCAAGCAGTCGTTGTGAAGCAGTTTTATTTATTTATTTATTTTGCTCCTATGTTAAAAGACGCATAGAATAATTGTCAAACTGATATACTTAAGCCTCTCGAGCATTGTCTGTTAGCAATTAGTGCTGTTAGCACAGCTAGCATAACTTAAACAGCAGTTTCAGTATTCTTTCAAGAGACTATCAACCTTTTTCCAAGAGGCTGACAACATTCCCAAATCCAGGATGTTCCATGACAGGCAGAAGTTGGAAGCTCAAAACAATAAATTTTTTTTTTTTTTTTTAAACTTGGATTTTTTTTTTTGGCCTTCTTGTTAGCTACTGAAAGTCTCATCTCTCTCACACACAACCGGAATGAACAGCTGACATGTAGTTCTCCAACTGGTAGCATCTCTCTTTCATTTATAAACATAGCAAAGATGATGAATGTGGGCACATTTTAGCAGTTAGCAACTTCCTTACCGATTTGTGTTGTTGATGTTTTCACCAAATCAGCTCATTGTGTCACGCGAACGTCACAAAACACTGCCTGAAAAAACAGAATGTCTACATCTAAAGTAATCAAAATAGCAGAGACAGACACTAACTGTCAGTATGTGTATGTAAGACATATATATATATATATATATATATATATATATATATATATATATATATATATATATATATATATACAGACAAATCTAACAGTATTA